>CAUYON010020223.1:0-28662 GCA_963573935.1 Arctocebus calabarensis
AGTCTCACGCTGTCTCCCTGTGTCCCCAAAGGGATGTTTCTGGGCAGATCTCGTCAGCCAGAGATGCCTGAAGTCTTCTCTCCCCAGTCTCACCGAGCCCAGTTGCAAGGAAGCTGTTACTCGGCCACCATCTTGGCTCCTACCTGATTTTCTTCTTAACAAGGATTTTCCTTGTTAAATTGATTTTGTCAAAAATGTAGTAACAAAAATAGTACAAAATCAATGATAATACAGGATTACTAAGTTATAACAAAAATTCTAAACATGATTTAAGAATGATTGAAATTTAAAAAATCCTAAGGCTGCATCTTGGAAAACATGGACTACTAGACAAATTGGTAGGTCACCCTTTACAAGAATTCTTGTTAACTTTTTCAGGATTAATCCCATTATAGTATATGTGGTACAAGAACAAATAAAGCAGTATCATTTTTATCATCAAAGTTTGATTTTTGAAAACTTACGATCATTTTTTTTATACTCAAGACTTCAAAGTCCTATTTAGTTCATGGAACTATATAGTTGAGACAAATGTCTCTCTCTCTTTCTTCCCCTCATTGTGTGACTGTGAATTTAAAAAGTGGACTAGTTGCCATTAGGTCTGGCAGAGGGCAAAACAGGTGGCAAGGAAGTGGCAAAGGGCAGGAAGCAGGAACCAAACTGTGTCTAGGAACTGTTGGCTGATGAGAACACACATAGAAAGGAGCTCCTAGTGACCTTTAACTGACCTGCGGCTCATTACCATCTAATTAGCATAGCAAGGATGGAGTTTTCATGAAGGATTCTGGAGGATGACTGTGGGTTATATACCTAACATGTTAATCACCCCAAAGGCAACCAATTCTGCCAAGAGAAAGGCAGGACAAATTAATAACCACATAAACACAGTGTGTGCTCAGACTTCAGGGTCTCTCTCCATTTGCAGAGAATGACCCATCTCTCCCTCTGAGACATACTTTTACTTTGCAATAAACGTTATGCATGATTGCTTTGTATCTGTGATCACTCCATCATCATCTTGACTCTGTACAAGTACTCATTCTTGACATAGGAACCACGAGACCAGGGAATATCCAGACAGACCTAGCAATGCTGTCTCAGCAGCAAAAGCCATCACAGGATGAGAGTAGAAGGGCTGAATATACAGTTGTTTTTGTTTTAAAGGAAGAAAATCTTAGTATTGGTTTTTGGTATAAATATAAAGAGACAAAGAATCTATTCTTAGATGAAGGGACATGCTATTTCTCATGCAGAACATTTATATGGGAAACACCACTATTATTTCTTACTGCTACTACCACCTTCCTTTTCCTAATGGGCATTGTTTACCATAAGTGACAAATTATATTAGTGAAAAATTTTACTTAATCTATCTGGATTTATTCCACAAAGATTTATCTGGCAAAGATTATTCTTTCATAACAATTGAAAAAAGATCATATTAAACACTGAACTTATAAGAACTATTCCAATAGGATCTATCATACTTTCATGGGGAATTTTTGTTCTTTACATATATCAAAAATAAAAATCCATGCCAACAATCACTCATTTGAAATCTTTGAAGCAAAATGTGTTTTAAGATTCAGAATCACTTCAATTTTACAAAGGAAATATGGTTTATATACACTATATAATACTCCCTATGAGATCTCAGATAGCATTACCTAATTTGATATATGAATTGTTCTATCCTAAAAGATATTAATATTTATATTAGGTATGATTTTAAAAAAGACTAAATAGCCTGATATCTGTGCACAATAGTCTCCTATTACAAAAAGATTCTGGTCAGGACAGGTTTTGGTTTTGGAAAGGGAATTGTGAATAAGGGAGTATAGACTTGTTTATAAATCAAAAGATGAACAAGTTTGCAAAAAAGAAAAATCTTTCTAAGGTATTTTGATAGACACTATGTGAACACAACGTAAAAGAGAAAAGACAAATCTGGACCAATAAATACTGAATGCCAATAATACAAAAGAATTAAATAATAGATATTCAAAGGGCACTGAATAACCAAGATAATTTTGAAAAAGAACAAAATAAGGAGACTCAAACTTCCTAATTTCAAAACTTATTACAAAGTGACACTAATCAAAGCAATGTGATAGTACTATAAGAACAGACCAGCAGAACAATGGAATAGAATTGAGAATCCAGGAAAATAACCCATATATCTATGGTTAACTGGATTTTGGCAAGAGTATCAAGAACATTCAATAGAGAAATAAAAGTTTTTCCCACAAAAGGTACTGGGACAACTGGATTTATACATGCAAAAAATGAAGTTGTACTCCTACCTCAGTCTATATACAAACATTTACTTGAAATAGATTAACAATCTAAATATAAGAGCTTAAACTATAAAAACCCTTAGAAGAAAACAGAAGGGCAAATCTATTTGACCTTGGATTTGTTAGTGGAGTCTAAATTAGGACACCAAAAGCAAGAGAAACAAAAGGAAAAATACATAAATTGGATATAATCAAAATTAAAAACTTTTGTGCATCAAAGGAAACCATCAAGAGAGTGAAAAAGCAACCCATCAGAGAGGGAAAAAATTTGCAAATCATACATCAAATAAGGGCTAAATATCTAGGACTTCAACCAAACTAAAAATTAGGCAAAGGACTTGAATATGGTTTTCTCCAAAGAAGATACATACATAGCCAGTAAGTACATGGAAAGATGTTCAGCATTACTAAGCATTAGGGAAATGCCAATCAAAACTACAATGAGATACCACTTAATACCTAGTGGGATGGCAAAAACAAAGAATGAAACATTCCCCCCACCAAGTAACAAGTGTTTACAAAGATGTGAAGAAATTGGAACACTTATGCTTTATTGGTAGGAATGTAAATAGTGTGGCTCCTGTGGAAAACTTAGTGTTTTTTAAGCAGCTTCTTAAAAAGCTAAACAGAGAATTACCACATAACCCAGCAATTCCACTATATCCAAAGGAATTAAAAGAAGAAACTCAAGCAGATACGAGCACGCCAACATTTATTATTCATAATAATCAAAGCATGGGAACGACAAATCTGTCTATCAACAGATGAGTGGATAAACAAAATGTATTATACAATACATGTACAACAGAATATTATTCAGCCTAAAGAATGTATGAAGTTCTGATATAAAATATGACGAGTATGAACTTTGAAAACATTATGCTAAGCAAAATGAGCCAGACATAAAAGGATAAATATCAAATGATCCTACTTATATGAGGTACCTTGAATAACAAATTCATAGGTAGAAAAAAGTAGATTACCATGGATTGGGGGTAAGGTAGAAATAGGGTCTAATGATTACAGAGTTTGTGGTAATGAAATTGCTTTTGAATCAGGCAGTGGTGATAGTTATACAACATTGTGAATATACTTATTGCCATTAAATCGTACACTTAAAAATGGTTAATTAGCTAACTTTATATTGCATATTTCTTGCAATTATAAAAAATTAATTATGCAATACACAAAAACCCACTGAATTATATAATTTAAATAGGTGAACTATATATGTAAATCATATCTCAATCAAGTTGTCAAAAAATTATATCAACAAAAAAAATCACAACATAACTGCCAATTGATAACACACAAGGTATGAAAGTCAGTAGCAAACTGTACCAGTGAAGAACACAGATTCTGGAAGGAGTCTTCCTGAATTTGAATGGGGGCCTCACTTCTTCCTGACTTCACACCCTGGTAAGTTACCTAACCTCTCTATGCCTTGGTTTCCTTTTCTCCAAAATAAAAATTCTTCCATATACAGAGGCCCTGTAGATTAAAAGAGTTAATATTTTTTAAAAGTACTGAAGCCAATCATTATTATTGCACAAAGTGCTTGGAAAGCAGCATGGTTGAGGTTTGAGATAGGAAGATTGGAGGAGTCACCCTACCACTTGCTTCTTAAGAAACATAAAATTTGTCTCAAACATTTGTTGTAAATGAAATGGAGCAAATGTGGAGTCTAAAAATTACCATTGGGGGAAAATCTTTATGTCTACAAGGCAGATGAACAGAAAGGAAGACAATAACCGAATTTGCCTAAAAAGAGAAAAACCGATATGACAAGGCATAGGAGATAAAGTAATTGAGGGAAAACCAGTATAAGTTCTAGCAATGAAGAGCTTAGTTTCCTACCCTCATTGGCAATTTTGATGGTGAATTAGATAGATGGCTGAGGCCTCTCAAATTACAAAATAAACCACCACAAACTCCCTCATGCTTCTACACAAGAAGTAGTTGGGGTTTTTAATTACTGTCACAAACATAACTCAACAAACACAACTTTATTTTACTCCAGAAGGCGGCAGGACAGATTCTTTGGAAGGAGACTGAGATAGAGGTTAATGGGAGAGTGCTCTTGGGAGTGAGGGAAGCAAGAGAAAAGCTGAGCTGTGAAGCAACTGCAACAGAGTCCTCTGGAACTGGCCTGGCCCCTCAAAATCCTGAACTGAGGCAAGAAGGGGGTGTCTTTGTCCTCCATACGTTGACATGTTATTTCAGGTGAGCTGCAACTATGGAGGGGAATGTATTTTTAAGTGAGGAGTTCCCATTAACTGAAGGCAGCTCCCAGAGGAGCCTGGAAATCAGCACAGCCAGTACTCCTCCCAGTTGGGGAATGACTGCCCCACTCCTACGCTGTGCACCTTAGCGCTCACCATATGAGCTGTGGTCCCCAGGTCTGGAAACCTGCTGGGAATGCAAATTTACAAGTCTCATGTCAGAACTACTAAGTGACAAACTCTG
The DNA here is from genome assembly GCA_963573935.1 of Arctocebus calabarensis. Taxonomy (NCBI): domain Eukaryota; kingdom Metazoa; phylum Chordata; class Mammalia; order Primates; family Lorisidae; genus Arctocebus; species Arctocebus calabarensis. The sequence goes on from CAUYON010020223.1 coordinate 4,764, forward strand.
GAGGTGAACTCCAGTCACCTATTTCAATGAGATCTCTAGGTAATGCTGATGCAAGCTAATTTAAGGCCCACTACTATATATACTGTGTAAAATATGAAATGTGCTCCAAATTATTTCACTGCAGGAAAAGTTACCATACAGCCTACACTATTATCAATATATACCATGGGCTAATATTTAATACTACTGGAAAGTAAAGAAATTCAATCACTTAGAGCCCTGACTATGGGTTAGCCACAGAGCTGTTGGTTTATGGACTTGATGGTAATTGCTAAGCTGTAGCAATATTTGAAATGGCACTTTATATGTGACACATATCAATGGAAAAATGAATTAACAAAAAAGTTATACCTTTGTCAAAAAAAAGTCTACAAAAATAAAAGAACAAGCTAAGGGCAAAGAGTAAAAAGTGAATTGAGAAAAGCAAAATGATAAGAGATGGACAACTCTGGCCATATCCAATTTAGTTGGTGTCTGAGTCTCTCCTTGAGCTTCTAAAAAGATCTGCATGTGAAGAAATAGCAAGATGAGTTCAGAAAAGAGGTAAAGAATGGCCTCAAAGCAATTTATCTCTCCTAAAGACATGGTGTTTGTAGCCAAGAGGGATGCACAGGGTAGGAAAAAAGTCAAAGAAAATCCCCAAGTCTGCGTTAACTCTATGTGATAGATAACAATGAGACAAATTCCAAACAGTGACAGGACAAGGTGGTGAAAACTCTTCACGGATATAGTCACTCTAAGCACAGGAGTGATGGTGTGGTCTGCAACTCATTAGACCAGAAACCTCCTGAGAAAATGATAAATGAAGTATGAAATGCCCCACACAAACAGTTTCGCATTTTGATGGTGTTTGCTTTGAGCCTGCCTTGAGCCTTGTTAGCATCATTAGCAATAGAGTAAAAGCTACCTCTTCCATTACTACATTGCCCTCTATTCTTCCAAACCCTTTCATACACATCTGTAATTTGACATTCACAAATACTCTTTGAGAATGATGAGTGTTATAACTCTATACTGAAGGTAAAGATCAGGGGCCTGAAAGGTTAAGTGAAGTTAAATGTGCAAGGTCCTACAGCAAGCTAATTAGAGACAGTGATATTTATCATCATAACTTATTATCTTTTACTGATGTCTTTTATCTACCAGGGACTAGAAGTTATCCCAATATTTTCTAAAATCCTCACAAAACTCTTCAAATCCAATATTATTATTATTACTACTATTATTACCTTTTTTAGATAAGAAAACAAATATAAGGATGTTAGGAAGTTAGGTAACCTGCCCAACATCACACCGGGGTTAAGCAGTAGTGCCAGAGCCCCAGGGAAGTATAATTCCAAAGTTAGCATTCTTCCCCTACACTATTTCCACTGTTCTTGGGTAGGACTGAGCATTATGACCAGGTGATTTTAATGCACCCCACGTGATTTTAATGTACACCCAGGATGGGAAACTGCTGCAAAGGTGTTACAGTAGCAAAACATGTGTGATTCTGCCACTAGCAAGACTGTAAATATTTAAATTGACAAAATTAAAATAAAATGCTCATAGAAAGTATACAAGAAAAGGGAACTTTAAGAAGGAAGAATAAATAAAATGCAATATCCAAAATTCCACATGTTTTGGACAAATATTGAAATACTAAGCATTGGTTGGTTTACCCACCTTAATGTGTCAGGAGCAAGAAATCTAAAAGCGAGGCACATATCATCTTCTAAATAAATGGATGGTGTTTCAGATTCTGAAAGTCAGAACTCAACCCTGATAGTTTAAGGGCAGAATTTTAATATATCTAGAATAAACCATTTTTTCTTGCATTTCAGGACATTTCCCATGTGTAAGTAAACAGTTTTATACAAAACCAGTATTTCAATGGTGTGGCTTTTTCAAAAGGTAGTTAAATATTGATTTGCCATTCTCCTGACATAATAACCAAACAGAATACTCCATCAGTTTGTTGAACCAATGCTCCTAAGTGCTGCCAAACAGGTCAGCAATTAATGACTTTGCTGAGTAAGTAGTTGGTTTCCATGATATCTACAAGGCAATGATTTTCATTGAACTGAAAGGAAAACCGGAGACAATCCATTCACTCACATGAAAGCTGGCTTGTCATCTGAAACTCACAGGCAACTAAACTACCAGCTCTTCTCAGACTCCAGGACTTATTTCCTCCTCTCAGCTGCCAATCTCCGCCTCACCTAGAAAAGCTCCCAACCCCCCTTTTCAATGGTATTAAATTCCATATTAACACCTCCCAGCTGCCAAACATCCTAGCTCTCTCTCCTTTGTCTACCTTTATAGTATGTGATCAAGAGCAAATGCTCTAGCAAGCTTAAAATCTTACAGCTGCACAAAATACACATGGGAAACAAAACCTTCAGAAACAGGGAATCCTTTAATGTTTAATTTAACCTAAGCCTGCTGCTTAAACATATTTCTGTCTACTGGCTACAAAATTCCAATTGGAAAAACTTTAAAAAATATATATGCTATTTACGCCTGAAAGTCACAATCAGGTGACCTTTTTATTCCCTTAAATATACTTTAATAATATTTTAATCTCACCTTATTTGATATTTTTGTTTCAAATATTTCTGTACATTTTGATTGAACATTATTTACAGAGAACAGCATTTTTTTATTTGTAAGACAAATTATCATTTGATTTTTTTCAGAAGTAATATTCACTTATTAAAGTTTCTTTTTTGTCCTTCTATCCTGATTCATAATGGAGAAAACGATTTTCTTTTAGGACTAAAAAAAATTTGAATATAGAACCCTACAATCTGTAAACAAAGAGTCTGAGGCCATAAAAAAAATGTGTTTAGAAACAAAATACAGATGGAGAATTTACCTGATCTCTAAGAGGAAAGTTCCCCCAACATACTTTACTAAACAGTAACTGTTTCAAATGAATATTTCCCAAATTAGAAGAACAGAAGCCACGTGTCATTCCCACACAAAGAGGATATATCCTTAATCAGAAACCTTGTTTTTCTTATCTATTGCATTGGTTCGTCACAAAGTAATAGGGAAGTGAGGACAACTATTTTCATAAATTAGTAGATGATCAATTAGTTTGATGTAGACACATAAACAAAACACACAGGCATATGCAGAAAAGTGTAATCTTAACTATTTAACATACTTTATTTTTCAATCTGTATCTGTTTAATCAAAATCTGTAACCAACTATTATTGCTGGTTCCAAAGCACAATATTACAAATTCTTGTAGAAAATCCTTTTTTATCAGATGTTTCCAATGATATTCTTATAAAAAAGACCGAAGAATACTTTTGTCATATCAAATATGCTCAGCTGTTTACCGCGTGGTGAAGTAGTGTTAGAACCATTTAAAGATGTGTCTGACATCATTAATCTATTTGACCTCTGACCTGCAGATCTAAACTGTAACTATGGTGACCAAAGTTTGACCTTACAATGCTGAGAAACTTAAAAGCAAGGCAGTATTTTGGGTCACATTGTTAAGTTAGACAAAGGGGTAAAGAAGTAATGTGACAGTTTCCTGGGAATTAAGGTCAGAAGGTCATTTGTTCTAAAGCTTTTTGTGTATTAAGAAAACTAGTTAAATTTTTTGATCTCCAAGAATTTTTTAGAATAGTACTTAGAAGTTATAAAAAGTGCAAAGAAATCAACTCATTAACCTCTAAGGAAGTTGGAGATTTAAGTACAATTAGGGTCGAACATTCAATAATATACTGTATTATTCATTACGAGAATTTATAGATGTGATGCAATATACACTATTTTCAGTGTCTACACAAGTAAATAATTTCATCCACAGAGTCTCATTTCAACATCCTTTCAACTAAGGATGAAGTACCAAGATGATAAAATGATCATCTTCTTTTTTTCTTTCCCCTTAGGACACAGAACATTCCTAAGAACAAATTCAGAGCCATTTACTTTGATATTTATTAAATACAAACTGCCTACATAGACATATTTATTTGCAACACATTTTTCTCTGAGGACACTCTATAATAAAATAATCGGCACGTATGTAAATGTAGAGCTAGTGTAACGCACATCATAGTGGCTACGATTCCTAAACGTGAGCACCTCCTGTGTACTCTCCCCGCATAATTAACGCAGTATCTCACAGAGAATCTGTGAACCTCTATTTTCAAGATTTTCTAATTATGCCAATAACACACTAGGTCCACCTTCCCACATAAAGGCACATTCTGAGGCATTGTTTCATGGATATTTATCCTGAATCCTTGATTATTTCTAAGCTTACTCAGTGGAAGCAAATTATCTGGTGTGTACGCACAGAAGAGTAGGAGTCTGAAGAAAAATAGTAAACAGTGACATTGTTCACACAGATTTAAATAGTTTCCCCAACCAACTCAATTTTAAAATACACAATTGAAAAAGACCCACAGACAATTCATAATACTTGCCATTATTTTGTAAATAATAAAACCTATAAGCCAAATACATTTTACCTATTCAAAAATAGGAGATTAAACATATATATTACATATACCCAGTTTCATCTGGATATATAATAATGTGACAAAGCAGGGATACTAAATATTACTCTGTGTTTTCACATGGTAGTTTGGAGTATCTCAGAAAGCAAGCTGCTGAAAGAGCACCTACAATTTGTTGATTATTTTCTTATCTTTCACCTATGTATCTGTCAAGAAAGGTAAACCAGTGATTTTTCTCCCATATCCCTCAGAAACTTCAGGAATCTTTAGTAGGATTAAGGAAACCTCTGGAATAGCAAAAGATTTGAAGACTTTAAAAAAGAAAATCCAAGTGTGGATCGCTCTAAATGAATTTTGACAGTCTCCCCCTCTGCCCCCAGGGAGGAAACAAACCAGACTGGGACACACACTTACAATGCCATGGCAGAATCAGCACGATCAGAAAAGAAGATTCCTCAAACAGAACTAATGAATTCTTTTGAACATCTCTTTCTTCTTACTGTATATGGGCTATATGAAAACAAATTGTAAGCTGGAAACTTTATAAAGCTTAAGTAGATAACTATGTGGAGAAATACCTCATGTAACTCTCCAAAAAGAAACAGAAATATGTTATCAAAGGTTGGAGGTCTATCATAAATCAAAAGTAGAGGGGCAGGGAGATAGGTAGGACTGGAAACGGAGGGTAATATTGGTAGGTACAGAATCAGAAAAGCAAAGAAACAATTTAATGTACTTCCCTTCTCTAATACATTCAAAACCTGAACACCTTTAATCAAGAGTGACAAAAAATACACCACTAGAAAGACTCAAGACACAAATGATTTTCTGTAGATACTCTCCATCCAATCTCCAAACCACATTTCATTATTAGGTTATAGTCACTGTTTCAGTTACTTGCCTTATAACATACTTAGTCATACCGTATTGTTATTTTAATATACTCAGTAGTGGATACAATTTGCCAATATGATTTATTACTATTTAATATATCTGTATTAATGTTCCTAATTAAAATTGGTCAGTAGTTTTCACTCATGCATGTGCTATCTTTGGTTTTGTTTGAACTTTTGCTAACTTTGAAAAACTGACATATATTGATATTAGAGATATCAGGGGTAGAAATAAAAGTATCGAACCAGTGAACTAAGAGAAAGAATTGGGAAAACAGACAGAAAAGCAATAAAGATGATACGAAGTGTTTGTTATTGATATCCTAAGTGCTAAATGTGCCAAGAAGTGGGGGAGTCCTACCTTCTGAAATAGAGGATTCTACTCAGACTCAAATATACAGTACACAGACAACCACTATTGTTTCTATTTGTAAGGTATTAACATCATAGTGCAAAAAAAGAAGCACACAAATGAAATATATAATTTTAAAAGGTTAGAACCTGGGTGGTACCTGTGGCTTAGTGAGTAGGGTGCAGGCCCCATATACCGAGGGTGGCAGGTTCAAACCCGGCCCCAGACAAACTGCAACAAAAAAAATAGCCGGGTGTTGTGGCAGGCACCTGTACTCCCAGGTACTAGGGAGGTTGAGGCAAGAGAATCACCTAAAACCCAAGAGCTGGAGGTTGCTATGAGCTCCAGCTCACGGCACTCTACCAAGGGTGACAAAATGAGACTCTGTCACTAAAAAAAAAGTTCAGTGTAAGAGTCTAGGAGGGATTACTGGACATAGAATGAGACCATGAAGAGAATGACTTTAATTTATAAATAAAAGGAATATACTGAGCTCTCAAATTTGAAATCTGAAATTTTGTTTTATTTTCCACTGCCATGGATAATCAGGATAAACTCACTCAAGGAGAATGGGATAGATAAAAAGAAATGCAAACAACAACAACTATTTCATTTTCTTCTTTGGTCACTGATGTATTTAGCTCTAAATTTCTTGAATCAAATTTTGTAATTTATCTTTCCTCAAAAAATATACATTTCATCCAGATTCTCAAATGTGTGGGTACAATAGCATTCTCTTAACATTTTCTTAACCTCTGAAACGGTATTCATGATCTCTTTGTCAACCTCAATTTGCTTTCTTTTCATAATCAGAATTTGCACATTTTCTTGGTCTTTCCTCAACTACCTGGTTTGACTGTTTCCTCTTCAACTTTCATGTATGCATGCCTGTATATGTTTTTGTATTTATTAAGACAGAGTCACACTCTTTTGCCAGGCTGGAGTACAGCAGCATAATAATGACGCAGGGCAGCCTCCAACTCATGGACTCAAGCTGTCCTCCCAAGTAGCTAAGACTACAGGCACATGCCACCACACCCAGCTGATTTTTCAAACTTTTTGTAGCAATGCAGGAGGGGACGTCTCACTGTGTTGCCCACGCTAGTCTCCGCCTTCTGGTCTGAAGCCATCTTCGGCCACCCTTCCACCTCCTCCCCTCAAAGTGCTAGGATTACAGGCATGAGCCACAATTCCTATCCTTTACTTTTATTTTCTTCTTATTATTTTCTTTATGCATATGCTATTCTTTCTCCTAGTTAATTTTTTTTTCTATCCTTACTTTCCAGTAACTGCATTTGAGATTCCTGCTTTGGTGATATTATGTAGGTTTTGATATGTTATAATCTAAATTTTTCTCATTTTAAATAGTCTGTGATTTCCTTTGTAATTTCCTCATTAAATAAATTTTTCATAAGAGTGTTTCATATATTTCAATTTTGCAAGTGATTGAAAATATTCAGTCATCTTTTTTTTTTTTTTTTTGTAGAGACAGAGTCTCACTTTGTCACCCTTCATAGAGGGCCGTGGTGTCACATGGCTCAAGGCAACCTACAACTCCTGGGCTTAGGCGATTCTCCTGTCTCAGCCTCCCAAGTAGCTGGGACTACAGGCACCCACCACAATGTCCAGCTATTTTTCTGTTTTTGCAGTTCAGCCAAAGCCAGGTTTGAACCCACCACCTTCGGTACATGGGGCCGGTGCCCTACTCAGTGAGCCACAGGTGCCGCCCTGTCATCTTTATATTATTATATCTTAAATTAATGCATTGCCATTACAGATGAAGCTGTATGAAATTTCCTTTACAACCTTTATTAAAGTGTCCTGTATTTAAAAAGAACATGTATTCAACGTAAGTTACAGTGTACTCTTTCCCATAGGATCTCATGTTTATAAATAAACATGTAAAAAACTAACCTAAAATAAGTGTGTAGTGATGTAGACATCAAACTCAGTTCCACCCAAAGCCTATACTCTTAATAACTATGAGTGACTGCTTCCGTAATCATTGATTTCTTTGTCTTTCCCTCCCAGTATACTATGAATTCACTGACAGCAAATCCTATTTCACTGGCTATAACAAAAGTTGTGGTAAACTGTTCTTTGGTCACCTCTAATAGACCACTTCTCCTACTATTTCATTTCCTTTTTTAGCATCTTTCTCTCAAATTGGGCTGGCCTTGGGCAGCACCCATAGCTCAGTGGGTACACCAAGGCTGGTGGGTTCCAACCTGACGCAGGCCAGCTAAAACAACAGTGACAACTGCAACAACAACAAGAAAAACAGTCGGGTGTTGTTGTGGGTGCCTGTGATCCCAGCTGCTTGGGAGGCTGAGGCAAGAGAATCACTTAAGCCCAAGAGTTTGAGGTTGCTGTGAGCTGTGACGCCACAGCACTCTACCCAGGGTGACAGCTTGAGACTCTGTCAAAAAAAAATTGGGCTGGCCTGTGACCCAAACAGAACTAGGTTTTGTGGTTCTGCTTTTGCATTCTTAGGAGCCCTAAACTGACTTGGAAAAAAGATAAGATCATGAAGTGATTCCGTGAAGATCACAGAAAAGACCATGTGAAGAGAAGTCCTGAAACTACACAGAGGACAATGAGAAATCTGGCTGACAAGGAGAAGCAAGATCATAGTCATTTCATCTCAGCCCCCAACCTGTTCCAGACATCCTTGCTGAGAAGCCACATAGATAAGTGAAGATGCCAAATTAGAACTTTTAGATCCAGCAGACATCAGAAATAGAGATAGTTCATCCTTTCTTACGGGCTTTTGTTTTAAGCTACTGCATTAGGATAATGTTATAGATCAAAAGAAAAGCAAAACAGTACTAACAGTTAAATAAATAAACGAATTAATGAATAAACGAATAGTGAGTACGTGAGTAACTTGACATCGTAGACAGTATGCTTATTGTGTATACATCAGCCCTAATATGAAGCTAATTTATAGCTTTCATATGAAGGCTAAAACCCAATTATAGCATAGGAATACAGGGAAACGGGAAAGGGAGGGGAGGAGAAGGGGGAGTATGGGTGGAGGGAGGGCAATTAGTGGGATCACACCTACGGTGCATCTTAGCAGGGTACTGGTGAAACTTATTAAATGTAGAGTATCAATGTCTTTATATAGTGATCAAGAATATGCCATGAAGGCTATCTGTAATAGTACGATCAAAACATTTCTGAATGTATATGAATCATGCCCTATGATTGCACCAATGTACAGAATTATGATTCAATAAAATTATTAAAAAAATGAATAAAAGGCAAAATTTACTGGATCTAAAGAAAATGCCAAAGAGCAAGACCAGAATTGCTGGAGACTTCAACACCCTACTGACAAAACTGGAGAGATCCTCTCTGGAGAAACTGAAGAAACATTGAACTGAAACCCATCACTAGAACAAATGGACTTAGTGGACAATTAAAAAACATTGCACCTGAATACCACTGAAGACACATCCTGAGCAACTCATGCATGGTTCTTCAAGATTGATCATATCCTACGTTGTAAACTGGCCTCAATGAATTACACAAATGATAAAGTGGATCTTACTGACCTTAGTGAAAGTAAAGTAGAATGAATGAAAGTGGAACAGAAACATTCATTCCCTCACATTAATCATCAATAAAAGATTAAGATAAAGATGAAAACACATGTATTCCATGAAAACAGTGATAATGAGGCCACAAGCTGCAAAACGTTTGGGATACTGCAAAAGCGGTTGGGAAAGGGAAATTCATTGCCATAAACAGCTACATTTAGAGATCAGAAAGAACACGAATCAATGGCATCAATGGCATCTATCCCAAGGAACTGGTAAAGGACGAGCATTCTATTACTAAACAGCAGAAGAAGTAACCAAAAGGTGATCATGAAACTAAATGAAATCAAGGCAAAAAAATTCAGAAAATTAACAAAGTTAAAAGACATTGAGTAGGAGAGGCAAGATGGCCAAACTGGAGGCAACTTCTGACAGAAGCACCTGTCCAAAGGGAAGGATAATGTCCAGATAGTACCCAATTAAGTTGAAGACTGGGAGTCTAGCCGAGAGAGAAGTGATAACTGCAGGTCAACTCTGCTGAGGCAAGCTGAGACTCCAAGAAAGCAAACTTCAGGTATAAAATTTATCTGAAAGGAAAAATGTCTGTCCCCTCCCCCATGAAAGCTGTTTTTTTGTTGTTGTTGTTGTTGTTGTTGTTCGTTTTTTGTTTTCTCTTTCCCTTTTCTCTTCGTTAGCTCCTGTAAGTTTTCTACAGGTGAGCAGTGAACTGAGGAACTCTTGTCTCACCCCACAGATGAAAGCTATAGGAAGTGGAGACTACTTCCTCAGAGGGACCCTGCTGTGAATGTACATTCTCTTGCTAGGCAGAAAAATAGAACTAAAGTTTTCCCTGTCTGAACTTCCAGTCCACCATTCCCCCCTTACCTGATTAACCAAAAGCCTAACCTCTGCTGAGACTGTGGGAGGAAGCTCTTAAGCAGCTCACTCCAACATCTGCTGGACCAAGTGCCCTGCCCCCACCCGGCCAGAGACTGCTGGAGCCACACTTCCTGTGCCCCACCTCTGGCACCCTCCTTGCCTCCGTGCTGATCCCCCCACCAGAGACTGCTAGAGCCAAGTGCACTCCTTGATGAAGCCACAGGGCACCAGGCACTGCCAGACCATGTGCTGCATTCCCTGCCCGACCATGTGCTGCGTTCCCTGCCCTGCAGCTGAATCCATGTGCTCCTTGCTCCAGAGCTGCACCAACAGCCAGAATTCCCTGGGTGAGGCAGTTGCAGGGGAGCTACACAGGGTCACCTCCTACAAAGATCCAGCAACAATAGAGTGACCCTGCAGGGGTCTAATCTTGGAGAGACATCTCTGCAACTCTGAGGACTGCCAGAGAAAACCAGAACTCACTCTACAGGGATACCACTGCTGCAGAGCAGCAGGGGCAAAGGCTCGGTGGTTGAGGGAGAAAAGCGTTCGCTGACTTGTTACCCTCAGGATTAGACTGAGTTCAAGTGGAACACTTGCCAGTGGCTATTGAGTACATAAAGCAGGCAAGCTTTAGCTCCCCCAGCTAACTGGAAGCAGAGGGTAGTGGCTGGGCCTCAGGGGCATTTATCTTCCTTTGACTCTCACAGCCACTAAGCCTTGGCACACCTGCTTATTGGAGAGAGCAGAACCACAGCCTTGTGGGGTCACCAGTTACTGGACATGAAAAAGGAACAAAGTGGAGAAAGAGATGGGCAGGCCTTTCTGATTCCACAGAACAATGGAGCGAACCAAATCTGAGCAGCCAGTAGACCTCTGCTATCTAGTTGCTGGAGACCTTTTGAACTCTCCCACTTGAAAGTTTGTAATGACTGAGTCAATTAGTTTTGAACTCCTAACCTGGTAAAATCACCCAAGGACCCCCTCGGATGGTTCTCTGGTTGTATAGTAACAGGAAAGGTTCATTTTCCTCTTCCAGTTGTTATCCATGGGGGGTGGGTGGTCTTAGTTACTTCTATTTCTCCATAGCTAAGACTTCACCAGAGTCACTGATCACTAGGATCAGACAAGAAAGAGCAGAATACAAGAAAGAGCCACGTAGGGGGGGAGGGGCAAGATGGCCACTTGGAAGCACCTTCCGACAGAGGCTCCAGTCCAAAAGAAAAGATAACCTCCAGAAACTGCCCAATTGAGCTGAAGACAGGGAGCCCAGCTGAGAGACAGAGAAGTGGTAACTGCAGGTCTCCTCTGAGACAAGTTGCAACTTCAAGAAACGAAGCTACAGGCAGAAAAATTGAACTAAAGTTTTCGGCCATTCTGAACTTCCAGGACACCCTTCCCCCCTTACCTGATGCACCAGAAGCCTGACCTCTGCTGAAACTGAGGGAGGAGGACTTGAGCAGCACCCACCCTCCCTATCTGCCGGAACAGGCAGCCCACCAGATAAGAGACTCTGGGGGCCCACAGAGCCCCCACCACTCCCAGGCCAGGGATGCTCTTGGGACCCCCAAGCGGCTCCAATCTGCGCCCCACCAGGCCTCAGCTCACCGCCTGCAGTGGCCAGAAACTCTGCCGGGCCTTGGCCCGTCACCAGCAGTGGCTAGGTAGTCTGCAGGTCTCTTGTGCAGTGCCAATTTGTGCCCTGCCCGGCTTTGGCCCTCCACCTGCCCGGACCACCGCCCGGCTTTGATCCGTGCCCCAGGCCCTCTGCCCACAGAGGCCAGGAACTTCACTCTTCTGGGAGAACTTCCCGGTCCTGATTGGCACCCAGCCCAGCCATAGCCTGCCGCCAGCAGTGGCCAGGAACTCCACTGGGCCTTAGCCCACTGGCAACAGTGGCCAAGAACCCCACCGGGACTCCCACTGGACCTTGGCCCACCACCAACAGTGGCCAGGAAGTCCACTGGCTCTCCCGTGCAGTGCTGATTTGTGCCCTGCCCGGCCTTGGCCTGCTGCTTGTCGGGACCTGCACCAGCTCCGACCCGTGCCCCAGGCCCACCACCCATAGCGGCTGGGAACTCCACTCCTCTGTGACTCCTGTGTGGCCCTGATTGGCACCCTGCAAGGACTTGGCTTGCTGCCAACAGTGGCCAGGAACTCCACTGGGCCTTAACCTACCACCAGTAATGGCCAAGAAGTCCACTGGGACCCCTGCTGGGCCGTGGTCCACCACCAGCAGCAGGCAGGAAGTGCACCAGGTCTCCTGTGTGGTGTCAATTTGTGCCCAGCTCTGCCTTGGCCCACCGCCCACCAGAACCCCTGCCAGCTCCAATCCATGCCCCAGGCCCGCCACCCACAGTGGCTGGGAACTCCACTCCTCTGGGACTCCCACTAGCCCCAAGTGGCACTCAACAAGGCCTTGGCCTGCCACCAGCAGTGGCCAGGAAGTCCACTGGGACTCCTGCCCAGCGCCAATCTGTGCCCTGCCCAGCCTCAGCCTGCCGCCTGACTCCAATCCATGCCCCAGGCCCACTGCCCACAGCAGCCAGGAACTCCACTCTGCCATGATTGGCACCCTGCTGGGCCTAGACCCGCTGCCAGCAGCAGCCCAGAACTCCAAGAGGACTCCTGCACAGCCCGATTGGCACCCCACTGGGCCTTGGCCCATTGCCAGCAGTGGCCAGGAAATCCACCAAGACTCCTGTGCAGTGCTGATCTGTGCCCACTCGACCTCAGCCTGCTGCCTGCTGGGACCCAATGTGGCTCTGATACGTACCCTCCAGGACTGCTGGAGACATGGGCTCCCTTTGCAAAGGACACCAGGTGCCCGATCCCATGCCCTGCTGTTTGATCTGGGCATGCCACACTCCGGAGCTGCTCCCCCAGCCAGAACTCCCTGAGTGGGGCAGTCCCAGAGGAGCCACACAGGGTCAATCCCTACAAAGACCCAGCAATAACAGAGTGATCCTGCTGGGGTCTGATCTGGAAGAGACACCTCCCCAACTCTGAGGATGGTCATAGGCAACAGTGAAAAATAATCATGAGGTGGAATCAACAGAAAAACTCTGGCAATGTGAATAATCAGAGAAGATCAACTCCCCCAAGGAATGACAAGGTAGTTACAGCACAAGATCCCTTGCATAAGCAAATGACTGAGATGTCAGAAATTGAATTTAGAATCTGGATAGCAAATAAGATCAGTGGAATGGAGGAAAAGATAGAATTCGCATTTCGAACAGTAATCCAAAAGATGACCCAAAAGATGTCTCAAGAATTCAATGAATTCAAAGACAAAGATTTTTTTTTTTTTTTTTAATAAAATGGCCGGGTGTTGTGGCGGGCACCTGTAGTCCCAGCTACTTGGGAGGCAGAGGCAGGAGACTCGCTTGAGCCCAGGATTTGGAGGTTGCTGTGAGCTGTGTCACCACAGCACTCTATCCGGGGTGACAGCTTGAGGCTCTGTCTCAAAAAAAAAAAAAAAAATAAATAAAATAATTCCATTAAATATTGATTATATAAGAAGTCAAACGTGTTCTTGAAAAGAGGGTGCTACTTTGGGTCACATGAAGTAATCCTGCCTCTGGTGGCTTCCTATTGGGGAATCATTGTGCCTTGTCAACTTGACTCAAAAGTACATCTTCTGCCTCCCACAAGCTAAAACATCCCCAAGTTGCCAGAGGCCCTCCTCACAACTACTCAGGGGTGATTCCTTTATTGCCAGGCCACAAGAAATTATTGGGAAGTGACAGGAAAGGAAAATTTCCTTTTAGCCATAGATGCCAGGGCAAAACATGTATGCTTGGATAGAGGGAAAAAGAAGGATATTTTAATGTTTTATACTGTATTAGACATGAAGTCTATTGGTTTCCTAGTTATTCAATTAAAGTCTACTCATAATTTTGCTAGAAATTTGCAATATTTTATATGCAAATATCAATGTATTTCTTTGACCTTTTGAGTTAAATAGGCTTTGAGGAATTAGTGTGAAAGCCTAATCGTTATTTATAACATTGCTTCTATGAGAAATATGAGGCCAATACTTGGGACTCCAAGAAATAGTTTCTCTCATCTATAAGGCAGCTTAACAAATATGCTGTTTATTGGTTATCTAGAGAAGGAATGAGGCAACACAAATCCTCTTTACTCCCTGGAGTTGAGCAAAACTTCAAAAGCTAAACTCCATTACAAGATCACAACAAAGTTGAGGGAACAGACCTTTTCTTTCCTTCATTTGTGTTCCCCTTTTTCTCGAACAAGTGATATGAGCACATTGTGGACATTAACATGTACGTGGATTACATTGAAAATTTATTGTACAGGAAGATAGGGAAAGGGGAGAGGGAGGGAAGGGGAGGGAGAGAGTGGGGGGAGATGGGACAAAGGGTGAGATCACATGTGTGGTACATATCCGAAGGGTCAGGAGAAAACGTCTAAATACAGATCAAAAATGTTTTCATATAGTAAAAAAAAAAAAGAAAGAAAAAAGAAAATCAGTTATGACCTCACTGTCAATGGAACATAGGACACTGGTTGTCCACACTAGGCAGAAACAAAACATCCCTTAAGTTATCATCAATTATTGCCAGTAATCAGGTGCCTTTCAACAGCAGGGCTTTAGGAGATGAAGTGGCTGCTGTAGTAAAATAATATCATAGGAATGAGTATGAAGGCTGTGGGGTGGTTGTGATTGCACTAGAAAGCTTACAGAAAGAAAATGACAAACTCAGGGATTTATATACTTCACTCAAGGAAATTCAGAAAGCTTCCTGACTACCCAAAAGAACGTCTTATTTCTTGTACCATAGGGCTGAAATATCTTAAGTTTGCTTCTGCAGTTTTCTGCATCAAAACACAGCTTTTCTAAATATAGATTAGGAGAGTGGGATCCTGAAGATAGGAATATCTGAGTAGGTTCTAATGCATCAGACTACTTTGAATTAACAACATATGCTGCTGAGTTATAGTTGTTGTATAGGCAATCCTCTTCCTCTTCTCTCTGATAATCTTAACCTCTCAGCCTCTCTTTGCCTGTAATAATTTCACCTGAAGAAGTTGATTGACAAGAGGATGATGAATCTCTTCAAGGCTAATCCGCACTACTTCCCATTGCTTCCAGACCTAGATCTGTTAATTAGATTCAAATCCTGGAAGACTTCAGGGAAGAAGGGGAAAGAGAAAAATTGGAAAATATGAATGATAATTTAGTCTTTTTTTTTTTTAATAGAGTGTCACTCTGTTGCCCAGGAGCAACTTCAAACTCCTTGGCTCAAGTGATGCTCTTGCCTCAGCCTCCTGAATAACTGGGATGACAGGCTTATACATACACCATGCTTAACTAGTCTTTCTTTCTTTCTTTCTTTTAATATGTGTGGGGAGATGTCTCTTGCTCAGGCTGGCCTTGAACTCTGAGCTCAAGCAATCTGCCCACGTAGGCCCCCCAGAGTGCTAGGATTACTGACTTTCACCATTTCCATTCTGATGATTATAGTCTTAGTTTCTACACAGTTTATGAGGCTATAGTTGGTATCTATAATTCCCTCTCCTACTCCCTTTCTGGTGTTCCATTTGCGCAGCTAACCCCTTTAGCCAGTTGTGATTATTTATCAGTCAGAATGACTTACACTTTCATTGCTGAAATATCTGAACCATTAGTGGTTATTGCTTAGCTTGGTTTGTTCTAATCTTCTAGTAACTTTTATGGTGAATATGGTAGTAATGAGTTGCCCAGAGAGTCCCTTGGCTTCTCTAGTCCTTCCTCCCACTGCTTTGTTACACCACCTGTTCCCCCTCTTTATAATCAGGATTAATTGCTTTAGCAAATACAGTAATTTCTTTCTTCTTTGCTTGTTGGTTCAGCAGCATGAAGACCCAAAAAGTGGGTGATGTGACAATCTCAGCTTCCATTCAAAGTAACCCTTCTGATGTTTCCTAGATATCCCCCCACGGAAACTGAGAAGACAATGTTGTGGGGCTACAAACAAAAGTTGTGTGAGCAGGTCATTAGAAATAATGAATGAGCTACCACTACTTCTACACTTTGGTTCTTGGCTGTGAATATTCTGACTATGGAAAAACATAGCATTATATGTTAGTTGCTGCTCAGAGACTATGCTATAACTTGTAGGACAGCTCCCTAAACCCACAAATGGCAATGTAAGTTGTCCATAAGTCATTTCACCATTTTATCAAGCCAGTTTCTTCCTTCCTTCCAGTTTCTCCTTCCATAACATCATTTCTTTAATTCTGAATCTTTAAATGAAATTCCTTAGTCAGGAGCAGTATTTCATTGAATTCCAAGATAATGAATAAAGTAGACCCTAAGCCTATGGGCTGTGGAGCTAGGCAAAAAGGCAAATCCAGATCCAGATCGTCTTTTCCTCATGATGATATAAGTCTAGTGTGGTCTGTCTGCCATTGGATGGCTAGTAGGTCCTGGGAATGGTGCTGTTTTTAGGAGCCCAGTGTTGTGTCTGGTATTGCTGAATATGGGCCCTCATCAGTGACACTAGCCAGGTCAGCCTTAGTGAAGGCAAGCCTATGTTCCTAAGCCCACACAGAATCAGCACTATCCCTGTTACCAGAGCTACTGTGTTCGTGAGCCCATTGTTCAAGCCCCAGGGTGACAGGGGAAGGCAGCCCACTGATATCCACAGGATAAGCCGTACTGCTGCCTCAACTTTTAGGAGTCTCTCTTACAGTGGATGACTTAAGGTAAGCATTCGCTTGGAACACAAATATCCCCACTCCGCCCACTGTGAGAGGCTCATCCAAGAACTCTTCCTCAGACCTCCCTTTAACCAGTCTTGTAATTCTGTTTTTCAAGTCCCTTACTTGTTGGACAAATAGCCACTTGCCCTCGAGTCCATGTGGATCTCGACTTCTGTCTCTCTCTCTTTCAGGCAAAGTGGACAGGGAGGTTTTGATCCAGCAGGAAGACATCTGCCCTGAGGTCTCACATCTTGCTCAGGGACAGCCTCAGAGTAGGCTCTGCAGTGTTCCCACCGGCCATGGAACCAATAAGCCTCTATATCCCTTCTAGCCAGAACGAGACAAACTTCTTACCTTGTTCTCTTTACTTAATGCTCTCTCCCTTTTTTCTCCAGGATGCCTACCATAATCTTTTCTATAAAAGATAAGAATTTTTTAGCCACAGATAGCTTAAGTTTCCCACATGTAAAACAATCCCAGAATTTGGCTACCTGCTTTAATAGTTGGAGAGAAAAAAAATTGCAGAGATCTTCACAAAAAAAACTATGAAGTAGAGCTGATATTATTATACTTATTTTAAATGTGGCTGAACTGAAATGTTGCCAAAGCCTCTGTAAATACCTAACTTCTGAGACTGTATCATACATGGCATTGTAGCTTTGCCTTGGTCTCTTGGATTCTAGTACAGTGAGAGGAGAATAAACACCCACATCTGTGGTCATGATACACGTGGGGCTTATGATTTATGGGGTGGAAAAAGAGAAATGTTGATTGGTGGAAGAAAGCTGAACAATCAAAGAACAGGTATGAATGGATGACCCCAGAGCACTAAGTAGAGGGTGAGAATCACACTCAGGCTTTCCAGAAAATTCCAGTGTAAAAACTATTGCTTTGTTTATGTACTACTTCTTAGCACATTATCAATAAGTGTTAGAGACAATTTATGGTAAAGGACATTAAAACACATTCAAGTATAAAGAACTATTTTGAAAAGATTAAAATAGCAAAGATGGGGAACATAGGTAACCTAGTAAAGGATGGAACAACTCACATTCCAAAAGTAATTCAAATCTACTACAAAGTATCATAAACTCGTAACTGCCAAAGAAAAAAGAAGTATCATGTTTATATCAATTCTTAGAAGTTCTTTTCAGCAAAAGTGAGTCCTAGTTAGCCATATCAAATGAATATTCTAAAATCAGTGTAAATTCCTGACATTTTGCTTGGCTTGTAAATTTTGTGTGTTATTGATAGAAAACTCCCCTGGTATAAGCAGGCCCAACAATTAAGCAGGTAATCCCAGCTGTGTGGCCTCAAGCAAGTCATTTAACCTCTCTAAGCCAAAGGCCTGTTTCATCAATTATAAAATAAAGAGCTAATGCTAAATGTTCTCTAAGCTTCAATTATTCTATGAATTTTTGTCAGCCTCACACAAGCCCTGATTTTAGTTTTTAGTTGAAAAAAAAAAAAAAGATAGGTTCCAGCAGGGGTCACTATAGCCACATCAGCCCTAAGTCTGCTTATCTTTCATGTGGTACCGGCTATTTCTTTGTTTTGATTTTCTGTTTGAGGCCACCTAGACTCTCTCTGTACCCAGATGTTATCTGGGTTGATCTTCAATGTATTCATCAAATATATTTCAACTTTTTGTTCTCTAATTCTTTTCCTTTATTTTTTACCCTATCACTGGAGATCATTTATACCCAAAACTTCCACAGACTCAGGGGTCCTTCAGAAAAATTTATTTATGTTCAAGACTATCTGTTCAATTTTTCACTTCTAAGAACTAATGGGTATATTTCATTAAATATAAGAGATTACATTGAAACAAAACACGAAATTCAATCCTATCCTGAAGCATGTTTTTTTAATTCTATGAATCCCTAAATAATGCATTCATTCAGCAACTTCAGAATCCTTCCCTGAGAATTCTAGAATTCTATTAGTTGCTTATATGCCCCCTGCAGTTCACTTGCTGTGTATGTGAAACTAGAATGGACTTGTTCATACATCTAAGACCAGGGTAAGGGATTTCAGTGTCAGTTTTAATTTCAATGTTATAAAACCCATTTGTGCCCTCAAAACATAGTGACTATACGTATAACACAGACAGTTAGGGGTCACTGGGTCTGTGGTGCTCAAAGGCAGGTATTCACCCCAGTTAGTGTTATTCCCAGACAGCCCTAGGATTTTGCAGGATCCTAGTTTTAAGTCCAAAGTCTTAGAACTCTTTAGAGCTGTGATTCAATTTTGCATTACTCCAGAAGGGTTCATTCTGCCCCCAAACTGCTTCCCAAACTCCATATGCTGTGTAATACCTGACAGTGGCTCCATGGTGCCAGGAACAAAAGTGAACTTCTTACACCATGAAGAGCAGTGTTTCCACTCCCTTGGCCTGCTGTGTATGGCGCCTCTCATGACACTAGTAAGCTCGGAGTAATGGGTATCTCGTGAGCCAATTTACTCTCCTTCTTCCTTTTTGGCTTGTTATATATACCTGTCTGCCTCTTGGAGAGAGATTGATATGCCCCTTTCAACAGAAGCATTAGTGCTGCTGCCACCATCTTCAATATCACTATGTTAAAGACCTACTCTAGGCAGGTAATTGGGTTGCTTTCCAATTGTTAACACAGAGGAAAGTCTTCTATAGTCTTCTTCCACAGTGAATCAGGACTGGCCTGGTGACAAATATAGTGAAAGTGATGGTGTCTGACTTCTGAGACTGTATCACACATGGCATTACAGCTTTGCCTTGGTCTATTGGATTCCCCTTATCAGGAGGACCAGCTCATATGCCTCAAGCAATGCCGCAGAGTCCTCCTGTCAACAGCAGCACCAACTCACCCAGCACATTAGTGAGCCACCTTAGGAGCAGATTCTTCCCAAGTAGATTTAATCCTCTCTCCTCTCCGGACTTATGCAGTGCAGCCTTCTTTTCTCTACTTATACGTAATGTCAGGCAAGCATGGTGGTGGCATTCCTGTAGTCCCAGCTATTTGCGAGGCTGAGGTGGGAAGATGACTTGAGCTCAGGAGTTTCAGACTAGCCTGGGAAACATAATAAGACACCACCTCTAAAAAAATTTAAATTAAAAAAATATATACATATACACATACACAATATATATAGCTTCAATCAGTCCTGGTTTTATGTAACTACTTATTCAACTGCCATAACTAACTGGTCAAGTTTGTTTGGGCTCTAGCCTGGGTAATGTATGTATCCCTTGTCCATTTATCTGGGCCTAGGGTTGGAGGTACATAGTACAGACAAGGCTGTGATACAAGGGTAGGCAGTAGCTCCCAGGGCGATGTGTGAGCTGAACAGATCCTGCAAATCTGAGCAGTGTCCCACCCTACTCCCCCACTCCTACTTCTCTAATTACAGTACTTATACTTAGCACACTATGATCTAATTATCTGCTTATTTTTTTCATATCCACTCTATTCTATAGGATCCTAAAAGACAGAAACTGGCTTATTACAGATGTATCTGTAGCATATAGCACAATATCTGGCACATAGCAGGTAGTTAAAAATATTTTTATATAATAGATGGTCTTGTTTTGAATGTGTAACCCTTATAAAAAGACTTTGGTATAGTCAAAATCCTTTCCACTGGTTGGTAGGAAGATGGCGGTGGAGAGATCCCGTAGCCCATCTCTCCCCAGTCAGCAGGTGAGAGGGAGGGAGCCATGGATCTTTCCCCGTGTGAATTATTGGAGTGGATGGGCAGCTGGAGATGCACAGTGATTCGGTGGATTGTTGTGTTTGAAATATAGTTCATAACCGTGGAAACTGCTGTAAACTGTTTCCCCTTCCCCGGCGGAGGGGCAGCCGGACCCTCCCACAGGGAGGACAGCAGGTCGCAACTCACAAAACCTAATTGGAGAAAATTCCACCAAAGCGTGTATCTCAGAGTTTGAGGACCAGAAAGGGGTGATGCTAGGATCCACGGAGACCCGGGCAGCCCAAGCAAGAGCTGAAGGAACGGGACCCTGCTGGAAACAGACATATTGGAATGACCAAAATGGTGAGCGCCTTTTCCCCAGATCATTGGGAGTAGTTGATCCATCACTGTGATCTTAGGTAGGGAATCCTGGTGTGGTCTGACTGTGCAGGGGCCCCGGGATTCTGGGGTGTGGAAAAGACATTTTGGGCTGTGGAAATTGGCAAGGAGGGCCCCCTGAGCACTTCAGCTGGAGAAAAGATGGCAGGTCAAAGTGGCAGCAACAGCCCCAAGGAAACTCCCTCTCCTCCAGCTGCCAAGCGGCTGAGAGCTGCGCTGCAACCACCACGAACTGCAGCACGGCAGCTGCAGTGCCAGCCTTGGCCACCACAAACCACAGCCACCTTGAGCCCCTCTCCTGCGGCTGCTGCAAGCTCCCTTCTCACAGCTGATTGCAGTTCCCGGATTGCGAGAGAGGGAGGGCAGAGTGGAGAGTTTTGGGACGAGTGGACTCATGCACCAAGGTTGGAGGTTGGATGGGAATGTAGTTTGGAGCTGAGCACCCAAAATAAAGCACCTTTTCCAATGCAAACTGGTGGAGAAGCTCCAAAAATGGCCACTGGCCAGATAGTGTGGTTACCATAGCAACAATATAATTGGTGAATCACATATAAGCCTGAGAACCACTCACTGTGCCATCTGGAGTCCACAAAGTATATTGCATTATAAATTATCTCCACTTAAGTTGCCATCAACTGCATACATAAAGACCTTTATTTCTATATATATACAAGAACAATATTTTTGAGGTTGGTTTTTTTCTTTCTTTCTTTTTTTTTTTAACATCCTTTTCTTGGAGGTGCCATTGATAAATAATTTTTTATTTCACTTTCTTTTCTTAGGCTATTTTTATTATCTTCTATTCTCAATTATACATTTCTTCTTCCTCTCCTGTTTTAATTTCTTTGTTGTCTCTCCCCTTCCTCTTCTTCCCTTCTTATAGCTTCTAAGAGTGCTTTCATGATATTTCTTAGAGGCTTTTCTTTTTCTCTTTTCTCAAGTATTTTACAAGTATCATTTTTATTGTAGAATTCTTTTTTTTTGTTCTTCGCTGTTGTTCTTTGATTGGTTGTTTGTTTGTTATGTTTTGTCTGTATGTCGATGTTTCTGATTGTGGGTGCATCTGTGGGCTTGTGTGTCAGGTAGCCCTTTTACGAGTATATTAGCCCATTTTCTCTTGATGTGATTGGTGTTGTAAATGTTTTCTTTCCACCTTGATCCTTCAGTCCACCCCCTACCCCAGATTGGAAGTCTAGAACTCCGACTCATCCAGAATCCAGATTGTCTGCATTTACAACTGGTCTGGAACTCTTGAACTATAAAGGCTGCAGTCACCATCCCAGTCCCTAGGTGGAGGACTGGTGAACCACAACCATAGAAGTTTCCAGTCTAATTTCACTGACCTGTTCATATAGCTAAAAACTGGAAAACAAACATGGGGCGGAACCAGCGGGAAAACTCTAGCAACATAAATAAACAGAACGGTGCAACTCCCCCCCAAAATGACAAACCATCCAATCCAGATGAATCCATTGACAAACAGACAGCAGAGATGTCTGAAATCAAATTTAGAATCTGGATTGCAAACAAGATTAATAAAATGGAAACAAAGATGGAGGTAGAGATTATAGGATTAATTCTGAAGATGTCTCAAGAATTCAACCAATTCAAAGATAAAATGACCAAAGATCTCGACACATTGAGATAAGAAGTTACAACCCTCAAAGATATGAGAAATACAGTAGAAGCCCTCAGCAACAGAATAGAGAAAGCAGAAGAAAGGATTTCTGACACTGAAGACAGAGACTTTGAATGCTCCCAAATGGTCAAAGAGATAGAGAAATGGAAGGCAAAAATGGATCATTCTCTTAGAGAGCTCTTTGATAACTCAAAGAAAATCAATATTCGTCTTATAGTGATACCTGCAAGTGACAAACTGGCTTCCCATGGCACAAAGTCCCTTCTTCTTGAGATTATAAAAGAGAATTTTCCAGACATACCTAGAGACGCTGAAATTTAGATAGCAGATAGTTTCAGAACCCCAGCACAACTTAACCTGAATAAGACATCCCCCAGGCACATTGTAGTTAAGTTCACTAAAGTTAACATGAAGGAGAAGATTCTAAAAGCAGCCAGACGCAAGAAATCCATTACATACAAGGGGAAGAATATTAGAATAACTGCAGATCTCTCTGTTCAAACATTTCAAACCAGAAGGGAGTGGACTTCGATCTTCAGCCTCCTAAAACAAAATAACTTCCAACCCAGGATCCTCTATCCAGCCAAACTGAGTTTCATTTAAGACAGAAAAAGTAAATACTTTAACGACATCCATACGTTGAAGAAATTTGCTATAACCAAACCAGCTCTCCAGGATATCCTCAGACCTATCCTCCATAATGACAAGCACAAACACCCACCATAAAAGTAAAGTCAAGCAGAAACTTTGAACCACATACTAAACTCTACAATGGCGAAAGGTCCCACAATACCTATTCCACAACCGAGTAGCTTATCATTAGTTTCTATAAATGTGAATGGTTTAAACTGCCCTCTAAAGAGGCACAGGTTGGCTGACTGGATACAAAAACTTAAACCAGATATCTGCTGCATACAAGAATCACACCTTATCTTAAAAGAAAAATCTAGACTCAAGGTGAAGGGATGGACATCCATATTTCAGGCAAATGGAAAACAGAAAAAAGCAGGTGTTGCAATCTTATTCGCAGATACAATAGGCTTTAAACCAACCACAGTGAGTAAAGATAAGGATGGACATTTTATATTTGTTAAAGGTAATACATAAAATGATGAGCTCTCATTTAATGAGAATTAAATGAAATTGAAAACACAAGAATTATACAACAGATCAATAAATCAAAAAGTTGGTTCTTTGAAAAGGTCAATAAAATAGATAAGCCTTTGGCTGCTCTAATCAGGAAAAAACGAGTAAAATCTCTAATTTCATCAATCAGAAATGGTAAAGATGAAATAACAACAGACCCCTCAGAAATTCAAAACATCCTTAACGAATATTACAAGAAACTTTA
>CAUYON010020224.1:0-15963 GCA_963573935.1 Arctocebus calabarensis
TCTTTATATAGTGATCAAGAAAATGCCATGAAGGCTATCTGTAACAGTACGATCAAAACATTTCTGAATGTATATGAATCGTGCCCTATGATTGCACCAATGTACAGAATTATGATTCAATAAAATTATATAAAAAAAAAACTATTATTGGTAAGAGATAAATGAACCTGTTCCAACTTACATACAAATTCAACTTAAGAACAAACCTACAGAACCTATTTCATTCGTAACCCAAGGACTGCCTATAATGACTCTTTTATACCAAATATGCTATAAATATTTGTTTGCTGAAGAATATATATACATGTATACATATTTGTAGACCTATACATAAAAATATTTCCAAAGCCCACATGTACATATATGAAATGTATAAAATACATTTCCTCTCCTCTTTCCCTAGATTCACAGATGCTAGAATGGTACTTCTCAGCAAACTGTGTAATTACCTTATTTTTCATCCAAATCATATTTCCTGTCTATTCTCTAAATTGGAATATGGGGATGAGGGAAGAAAAGAAAAAGTCAAAAAAAGAATCAGGAAAGAAAGGAAAGATCAGGGAACATGAGTGGCAGAGGAGTGAATAAAAAAAACATAAGGGAGAAAAATAGCAAAGGAAAGCCTGTATGAATAACGAACCCCATCAAAGCTGCACAAGGGAAGTAAAATGGAAACTTTTTCCCATGTCAACATCTTATTAACTTGTATTCCCCCCAAACTGGATTTCATATATCTAGCTAAAGTAAAAAATCAGAAACTTATTCCCCTACCCATATCCTACCCCACCAATCCCTATTGCACATATCATATTCAAAAAAGACAAGAAACAACAAAGAGAGTGTGAATAATACTCTCAGCAAAAGACTTTACCAGATTTGAGTGTCACAGTCCGTTCTGAAAAGACAGAAACTGTGTGTGTTATTTGGTTCCGCAGCTTCTTCAGAAACGTCTGGTTGTGAGCAGCCAGGTCAGAGAAGGTCTCTAATTTGGAGACATACTTTTCAGCGGGATAAGAGGCTATCTTTTCCAACTGCGGTTCACTGGCCCCCTCGATGCCCAAGGTGAAGATGTTCACTCCTTCACGCCGGAGGTTAATGGCTTCCTTAGTCACATTGTCTTCTGAAGCTCTGTGGGTCACCAGCACTGCAATCTGAGGCACCCCCTGATTCTTCCGACTGCCATTCTGTGCTCTGAAGACTTCCTTCTTGATCTTTCCGAGGGCAGCTCCAGTATAGGCCTTCCCAGCCTGAGGAGATAGGTTCTGTATATTCTGGAGAACCTCAGACTTATTTATGCCCATGCTCAGTGAGTTTATCACCTTTGTCTCATTGCTATAAGCCACAAGACCAATCCTCATGCAGTTTTCCTTTATGTCAAGGGCAGATACACTTTCTTCCAGGAAGTCTTTGAGGTAGTCGAAGTTCTCCTGGCTTCCATTGATTGACGCATCAAACAGGAACACAACATCGGCCACAGAAGGGCCTTGGCAAACTGTGTGGGCAAGGAATGAACAAGCACCATGTTAGTTGGAGATTCAGCATCTCTGTTCAGCACTAGAAGGCATGAAGAACATATTCTGGAGCTCTTAAAGAAAGGAGGAATACAAAATAATTATGAACCTGAGATCAGTGGGACCTGGGTTCAAATACCAGGTCTTAGCTAATCTCCTTCAACATCCTTATCTGTAAAATGGAGATAATATTAATATTAATTAAGACAATATTAATATTAAAATTCTTATAGAATTGTTATGGTGATTAAATGATATATTAAGCATGGAGCCTGGTACATAAGAATCCCTCAGTGAATAGAAGCTCCTGCTATGAAATAAAATCATTTAATCATCATGTTATAATCAACAGCTATAGTCCAAATATCCCTAAGGAATGGTAATGAAATAGCAATTGCACTTTTGATCATTCTATTGGGGAAAGATGCTAGTAAAAGGATTCATATTTTCATAAACTACCACCAAAAAAAGCTAAATATGCTTTATGTTATTCAAATTATTCTGATTTACCCAGAAATAACATGAGTTTTCTATATTACTTCTTTTGATGTGTATGCTTTGAACAATTCATTTTTTACTAGCTATCCCCGGCCTCTCCCTTTAAATGATGTTCGTAAACTCTTGGCTATTCTTGTTACAAGAGTAATACAAGAGCACAGAACAAGACAACAGGTTGGCTATGGAGCAAGGAAGCCAATTCAGAACAGAGCAGCAGGAAGAGAGTCAGTGCAGGGCTGAAACTGCATGCCAGAAAGCGGTAGCCTGGACTTGGGGCCGGCATGTCATATCTAAGGATGCCTGCAAGGCCCTCTCTGCAGAAAAGGGGGTCTGGACTTTCAGAAGTTGTTTCTAGCTCTAATATTCTATGCTTGTGTTATATACCTTCAAAAGTCAAGGATTTGGTTAGAAGCAAATTCATCTTTTAAATGAACAAGTAATAAAATTACATTACAACCCAAAGCCCAGCAAGAAGGTGTCTGTCCCTGAGTTTGAAAAAGTCTCTGAATGACTAGCCACATGGAGAAGTGAAATGTGGAAAATCAAGGCTTCTGGTGTTCACTGAATTTTGAACGGTCATAATCATTGGGCCCTCTTGAACATGTGAACAGATAACATCTGAAAATACAGTCCATTTGGGGGATAGGGATATTCGTAGAGTGTCAGTCCCCATGTTGATTTTTCTAAGGCATTATACAGGTATCATCATTCTTTTTTTTTTTTTAATTAAATCAAAGCTGTGTACATTAATGTAATTATGGGGTACAATGTGCTGGTTTTATATTATGTGCATCCTGAGCCTACCTTCTACAATGATATCATCGACCATTGCTTCCTGGTACTGTGTTACATCCTTGATAATCTGTGTCATGTTTTGGGAAAACATGCTGAGGTCTCTGGCTGTCCGAAGGTTGAAATGAAACTGGGATGTGGCCATGGCCTTCAGGTTTTCCTCAGACGCTTTCTGCATCCCCACAGAGATGATTTTCACTCCGTCTTTCTGCAGGGCCTTTGAAGCCTCTTCCACATCATCCTCAGACTCGGCTGTAGCCAGGACCACCAAAATAGGAGGAAACTGCTTCTTGTCTCTCCCATTTGTGGGCGCAGAGAAGTAAGTCCTGTGAGCCTCCTGGAGAGCATTTCCGATCTTCAGGGGCCCACCAATGAACCCGAAGTTCTTCTTGAGGTGGTTCAGCATGGGGCTCCTGCTCTTGAAGGTGTTCAGCTGGAATTCGCTGTGGAGCTTGTCACTGTACTGGGCCAGGGCCACACGGTATTTGTCAGCCTCGATGGGGAGACTGTTGAGCACTTTGTTGATAAAAATTTTCACAAATGGGAAGGACTTAATTCCCAGGTGATCAGAGCTGTCCACCAGAAACACCACGTCTGCATACTCAGGGTCTAGAAAACCACAAACAAAGTAAATTAAAAATTTACTGCCATGTTTAATGCCAACTATATGAAGGAAAAGTACTTTTCTCTTTATTTTTTTTGTACCTTCCTGATGAACTGAAAATAATAATCTAAAATTACACATTCTCTCAAGAAAAATGAATATTTGTTTCTTGGGAAAAGTCTTTTATAGAATCTCTTATTTGAACTGATCACAAACTTTAGCATCACTTTTTAAAGGAATTAGTTCATCAGACATAGGGAAATTTAGAGAAGCATAACTTTTTGGGTTTTTTGTGGATAATTGCCACTCATACATTTTTGTTTTCAGAATTTGACCTCAATATCAACAAGATAAAAATTTTAATTGAGAACCAAACTCCTTTCTCAAATTGGTCTGAATAGTGCCGCCTGAAAATCAGCCTTTCATTCCCATTTAAGCAATGCAACTGGTGATCTGATTAACACAGGAGCATATTAGTTTTGTATTCCAATATGTCAAATTGGTGAAGTTTAAAAAACATTTTCAAGTCATAAAATAGGAGATTACCTTGATTTATTTTAAAGTTATTTGTAATATATTTTGACTAATCATATGAGTGAGCATTGTAATTGGTAAATTTATTCTCCCATATGCAAAGCATTGTAGAATCAATATATCTTGGGCAAGAAAAGGGGTTATACATTTAATTTCTATTGAAAACATAGAATATATAGGAATATAATATTTTACTAAAATTCTAAAGCTTTATTCAATACTAAATTCAACACTGGCATTCCAGGTATCTAGAATTGTATTTTTACATGAGAGAGTGTCACTGGATTAAAATACTCAAGGTTCATTACCACTGATCTGCTGTTTTGGGCTCAAAGCTCTCAGTACCTTAGCATAAGATTCATTTCTTGTCTGGGGAAGGGAAGAAAGTATGTATGTGATGCATGTTTTAAAGAAATACAGTGTAATTGAATAAGTAACATAAGCCTTGACTTAACTGTCAGCTACCTCTATTAGCCCTGTGAAACCTTTCAATATACTTGGACCTTAGTTTCCTCTGCCATAAAATTAGTAGATTCAACCAGAAAATATGAAAGGTACCACCTCACTTTGAGAGTCTGGAGTTACTAGATAAATTCTAATCAAATTAAAATAACTTTAATTTTTTGCTTTCTATAATTGCTAGAAAACCAGCTTTGGCACCCGTGTGTGTTATTTCATTCTTTTTATACCAGTCTGATAAAGGAAAGTGGATAACATAATTTTTTATAATCATTTAAAGTCCCAAATTCCAACAAATCTGAGATTCCTTTCATGATCACACAGTCAGCAGCATCTCAGGGGAAGAAGTAAAGGAGGGTGAACCAACACCTTCCTTCAGAGCTGGAACCCCCATGAGGGCTGTCCAGTGAACCCTGCCCAGGAAAGCTAGACTTGTGACCAATAGTGAACACCCCACTTACAAGCAAACTCCTGTATATCTTGTGTGGAGAGAGGCAATGTAGTTGTAGTTGTAGGACCTGTAGTCCACATGGTGGACTCAGGTCCTGACGAGGTCCATCACTACGTCTGAACCATGAACGAGTAGGGGAAAACCACTGCTTCTTTTTGAAAAGCTTAAGACCCAGTGAGACATCAGAGGCAGATATTTGTAGGATAAAGTCTAGTTTATCTCTTCATAAAATTGCTTCCAAGATCATAGTCTTTAGGGAAACCACAAAAGCCAATATAGATGACCCTAGCTATGAACTGACTGGTACAAGAACCAATTATTATTATTTTCTTTTTTTGAGAGTCTTAAGATATTTTATTTTCAATAGATTATTTTTCTAAGAACATTATAATTCTGTATTTTAATTACCCTAAATGATTCCAAGGACATTATATGAAACTATGTTTATACATAAATTCAAAAATAAAATGTGAAGAAGGTGCTTGTTTACTGAATGTCATCTCTCTCAGTGTACAGAGATAAAAGGAATCCAATTGGCATTTTTTGATGTTTTGAAGTATGTGGGTCAACACTACTATTCTTGATACAAATATTTAAGAAATGATAATCTATATAGGAAGTCCCCGGGTTATAAACAAGATAAGGTATGTAGTTTTGTTCTTATGTCAAATTTTTTGTTTGTTTGTTTGTTTAATTTTTTATTAAATCATAGCTGTGTACATTAGTGCAATCATGGGGTACAGTGTGTGGGCTTCATATACAATCTGAAATATTTTCATCCAACTGTTCGACATAATCTTCATGGGATTTTCTCGTTACAAGAACCAATTATTTAAGAGGTGGTAGACGTGGTGAAGGGTGACCCCAGTGTTTGGACTTTAAGTCCATTGGACATAGATTGCTGGCAGACAGTAAACAGTGCTACAAAGCTTTCTCTGTATGGCAAAAGCACTTTCTGCACAATAAGAAGACAGTTAAATTGAAATAAAATCTGGACATTTAACTGAGACAACAAATCATTAACAAATGATTTAGGAAGAGACATTCCAAATTGTCTAGGTCTAAACCAATATTAACAGATTAAATTTTAACATGACTTCCTAGAAGACCTGCTGGGGATTGAAACTAAGGTTAAAATGACAGCTTTCATACCTTTCCATCATTAACAAGGAATAAAGTCCCAGAAACAAATGATGTTCAAAGAAGCACAGTGCGACCTCAGAAAGAAATTAACCCACCATTGCCACCCTCATTACTATCATAATCAAAACAAAGTAAAAAGACAAAACTCTTAATTTTTAAGTAGATCAAACTAATATATTATCTATTTTCCATAAGGAAAATTAAGGAAAAAAAATTATTCTCATTTTTTTTCTTACCAGGACTTTGGTTCATAGAAATACGGGAACAAATTATTGTGAGGAACAAAATCAGCAGCATTTTTATATTATGATCTGAAAAATCTCCAATTTGAAATCTGAAAGGCAAAAACACAAACATCTAAAATTATTGGGAATACTATTAGGGAATCAAGACTCACACAAAGAAGAGCACATGAACTTATGTAATAAATTGGGAACAGTAGAGAACGAGGAATTTTTGAGGTTCACTGACCTTCTAATCTGTGAATTGCCTTGGAGAAAAGCAAACCATCAACATTTATAGAATCATGAGAGTTTCTCTTGGGTCGCAGATCCTATAGAAACATGAAATTTTGGATGATGAAATATAGGTAGCCAGATGCATTTTAGTCCTAGCAATGTACATTCCAATTAATTATTTTCCTATACCCTATGACCCGCAGGGTCATACTCTGCCCACTCATTGTCAAGACAATTCAGAGTTCACAGTTGCAACACAGTCTAAGATCTGTATTGTAATCTCACCGTCATGAACATGTAGGTGTGTTTCACCCTTGAATAATAATTATTTCTAAGCCAGGCACAATAGCTCATGCCTGTAATTGCAGTGCTTTGGGAGGCCAATGTGGGAGGATTGCTTAAGGATAGGAATTCAAGATCAGTCTGAGAAACATGGTGAAACTGCCTCTACAAAATAATAATCATAATTTAAAAAGTTGGCTGGGCAGGGTAGAACTCACCTGTAGACCCACCTATTCTTTGAAGGCTGAAGCAGGAGGATCACATGAGCCCAGAGTTCAGGCTTGCAGCGAGCTATGATCATGCCACTGCAATCCAGCACTGGTGAAAAAGCAATATCCTGTCCCTTAAAAAAAAATGTGTATATATACATACACACATAAATATATTTATGCACACATTTCTAATATGGCCAAGGTTAATTGTTTCTGTTTATCCTTAAATTTGAGAAAAGACATAAAAACACTCCATAAAGAGTGACTCTCCATGATGTCTTATTCCTCAGAACGAGTAGCTCAGGCTATACAATGTTGAAGCCCAGCGAAGGGTTCTCTTAAGGTGCTGTGTGCCCTGCTCTGTATGTGTGTGTGTGGGGTGGGGAGGAGGGTGTAAGGGTAAGTTCATGCTTGGGAGGCAGGAAGAATGGGCTCATTTTGCCACATCAAAACATGGTTGAAGGGCATATGATCTGTATGCTGTTCTAGTACTAGATTAGACCAGGATTCTCATACCCAAATTTTTAGAATATTGGATCACCTGAAGACATGTTAGGGGAGAATGAAGGAGATATTTAAAGTAATCAACATAATATTAAAATTCAGTGTAAGCCCCATCTTAATAAAAGTGAGACTGATTGCTTCTTATTATGGAAAGACTCTCAAAAGGGAACATTCTATAATCTGAATTAAGCTGTATTCCATTCATTCTGAAACAAGTAAGCTAAGACCAGTAGATCTTATTTGGAAGTTACACACTACATGAGTATTTCTGAAAGTTTTGGGACAGACTGTGTTAAGATCCATTATTTTACTTCCAAGAAACCCAATTGACAGCATCCTTTCTGATTCACCTGTACAAGTTGCTACTCTCTTGACTTATCGGTATTGCTGGTTGGGCTTCATTTATTTCTGTCCTCACGGATTTTACATTTCTTAATTTTTGTGCACCTCAAAATTTTCATAATGACTCACATATAAAGTCTCTTTTAAAAATCTGGATCTCTATAAACTTGAATGTTTCTAATTTAAACTATAGCTACAAAAAGAAATGCAGCCACCCAAGCCTTGGCTTCAAACTCAAAATGTTTAGAACTTGTACAACACCTCTCTTGAGGCTGTTAAGAACCAATAGTTTCAGAGAGATTTCTGCACCATTCATAATCCAGATCACATATTTGAAAAAAAGTTAATAATCCAGAAGAAATAGAAAAGAAATGTCAGCAAAATTAAGATGAATGCCACTTTTTTCCTTTAAAAATGAAACATGCAGGATACATTATTTCCTTCTTTCTCTTTCTGTTTTTTTTTTTTTTTTTTTTTTGAGACCGGGTCTCACTAAGTTGCCCTGGGTAGAGTGCTGTGCCAGCATAGCTCACAGCAACCCCAAACTCTTGGGCTTAAGTAATTCTCTTGACTCAGCCTCTCAAGGTAGCTGGAACTATAGGCACCCACCACAACACCTGGCTATTTTTTTCTTGCAGTTGTCATTGTTGTTTAGTAGTCCCAGGCTGGGTTGGAACCCACCTGCCTCGGTGTATGTGGTTGGCACCCTAACCACTGAGCTACAGGTACCAAACCAAAACATGCAGGATACATTATTTCTAAGTACTGATTTTATTTTTCATCAGAAAGGAGATTATCTGCTGCTTCACTGTAGGAAACCACACTGAGTCTCTGTCACGGTATTAAAGGTAAATGATTATTTAACCCCTAATGTCTTCATTATTTCCCTTCCTCCAGCCATTCTACTCAGAAGTCAAAAGGTAGAAAGAAATATATTCCAACTAAGACTCAAGGTCATATTAAAATACTGCAATAGAAACCGTGGACACATAATAGGAACAAAAGAATGTCGTATCATTGATGGTATGGAAAACTACACAAACATTTGTGGTTTAAGGAAATTACACAGTTTTCACTTTTCCCCAATTGTGTTTTCTGGAATCACAAAAAGAAGCTGTATTTGTTAGTCATATTTGAAAAAGGTCATGCAGATGACCCTGCTACTTTATAAGATGAACATTCTTCTGCGTTGAGGCATTTGGCTGAGTAGAAGGAGCACAGGCGATAAAGCCTCATAACTTGCATTCCACTCTATTTCTAAACTGTTGTGTGATCTTAGCACCACTTCATTTTCCTTGGTCCCTAATCTGAAGTACAAGAGGTTATAGTCTCTCTAAGTCCAAGCAACTGACCATTCTTTAATCTCACAAATACAACTTTAAAAAAATGAACAATTAAGAGCACATTTGAACATGGAACTTAAAACCTACCAAATTAGGAATAAAAGAACAACATATTTAATCTAATCTAACAAAGGATAGATTTTAAAAATCTAAACTATATATCATCCTAATGGGGAAATGTTAGAAATGAAATGAAAAATAAAAGGTAGACTACTTTTATTTTATTATTATTATTATTATTGAGACAAAGTCTCACTATGTCACCCTTGGTAGAGTGCTGTGGCGTTACAGCTCACAGCAACCTCAAACTCTTGGGCTTAAGCAACTCTCTTGCCTCAGCCTCCCAACTAGCTGGGACTACAGATACTCGCCATGACGTCTGGCTATTTTTTGTTGCAGTTGTCATTGTTGTTTAGCAGGCCCGGGCCAGTTTCAAACCCATCAGCCTTGGTGTATGTGACTGGCTCCGTAACCACTGTACTATGGGTGCCAAGCCACATGGTCTACTTTTACTTCTTCTAGGTTCTAGTAAAATTAAAGCCACAAAGATTGGGAAAAAAATAAGTACAAATAAAATTATCATTGTTTGCAAGTGACATGATTGTTTATAGACAAATATTCAAAGATCAGGAGAGTATTAAAGGTATCCCCACATAATAGCAAGATATGATTAATTACATTTCCATATATTCTCAACATGCAACTAGAATATGTAAGTCTTTTAGAAGAGTCAAGTTAAAATAGTGTCAATATACCAAATATTAAGAAATGAACATTGAAATAAGTAAAAGTCTGATTTAAAAAAAAATAAAACTTTATTAAAGGACAATATGTGACTAAAGGCCTTGGAACAGAGCTCAGAGGTACAGATGCATAGGTATCGTGGTAGGTCGGTGGCAGGAGGGAGAATGGTTATTGACATGGAAACAGGTGAAATTGGGTCTCTATGACTTATACACACAGAAGTCAGTTAAGACGGGAAAAGTTCTTAAATATTTTACCTAAAATAGTAAGTAAAAAACATTGGTGGATATGTTTCTCACTTTAGGTAGGGGGCAGGGAAGAATTTAATATATAGAAAGTATGAAAAAGTTTAAATTTGACATATTAAAATTAGAAATTTGTGCTCACATTTTCTTTAAAAATGTAGTAAATCAAGTTACATAGTAGAAAAAGAGTCACAATTTGACAAAGTATTGGCATAAAAAATACGTAAATGTTCCTAGAATTACTAAAAATAAATAACTTGAAAATGGACAAAAGACCCAAGAACAGGTATTTTATGGAACTAAACATGTGAGGAAATATTCAAATTTATTTGTGATAAGGAAATAAAAATCAAGATTATGCTGAGATATTTTTTATATCCTTTCAATTAAAAATCTGACAAAATTGAGTATTTACAGCAGTGATTTTCAACTGGTGTACTGTACAGGGGATCTTGTGAGGGGATCTAGGGTGTACTGTGAAAATTTTTAAAAATAATTAACTTATTTCCCAAAGAAGTTCAAAGCATAGTAAGTATATTTTTAAGTCTTGTTTTTGATCAATATAATTTAAGTGTGCCACAGACGTTTAAATATAGATTCAAGTATGTTGTGAGATACAAAGAAGAAAAGGTTAAAAAACACTGATTTATAGTATATAAATAAACAGGATTTTATTGCCATTGCTGGGGCGGAGTATAAAATGGTATCATCACTCTGGAAAACATTTTGGCCCTATTTCATAAAATTGAACAGTTTCATAACCTACTGACTCTACTCCTAGGAATCTCTTGCAAATACATACCATGAGAAGTGTTCAAGAATTTTCATGGTAGCCCTGATTGTAATGACACAAATCTGGAAACAACCCAAGAAGTTATCAACAGGAAAAATGAATAATTCATTGAAGCAGAATTACAGAAAGGAATCTTATACATAAATCAAGTTAACTACAACTAGGTACAAAAAAGGTGAATGAATCTTAGCAATCCAGAGGATGAAAAAATGAGGCCCAGAGAATCACACACAGTATGGTATCTTTTTATAGGATTAAAAAACTAAATTACATAGTTTTAAAGCAATATAAATATGATAAAACTGTATTTTCAAAGAGATAGTTTTTAGCCCAGCATGTAAGAAGCTTGGAAGTTATCATTCCATCCCAACAAGTAAGAAGATGAACTAACTGAAAAATCAACTATTCTTAGATCTGTAAGAAAAGTGAGGTCAGAGAGAAAATAACTGCACCCCAAGTTGGAGAGACTGATAGGCAAATACGGAGAATCAAAACTTACCAGCGCAGAAATCTAGGAGCTAAAGCCCCTGTGTGGATCTGTGCTGGGATAGGAAAACTTGCACTGTAATGAATAAATTGCTGGAGGCTCAGAGCATACATGTCTGAGAGATAAAACTCCAGGGGACCCAGTCATATGGTACCCTTCACTTTTGTGAGTTTGACCTCCTGGAGCTCTACCAAGTCCTCACAGCGAGTTTTGGAGAAAAATACACTATGCTTCTGGTAGGAGAAGGAAAAAAGTAACCACTGTAAGATATACCAGAGTATTTTGCTCTTTTTACAAGGACTTCCCTCAAGGGAAACTTGTTGACTACAGCCTGACCAGATGGGGTTTTATCAGAACCTAATGACCTGGGGGGAAGAGAAACATCCAACTCCCACTCCCTTTAGCCTTCTGTGGGAGAAATACCCAACTTCAGCCCACTCTAACTATCCTGTCCCACCAAAGGGGAGTGAGCGGCTAAGAAGCATGTGTGAAGTTCACAGTCCTGACACAAGCTTGCTGCAAAATGGACCCCTACTCGTAGGACTATAGAATACTTCCCCTTCCTTTGCACCTTACCACCACGTTACTGAAGGTCTATTTTTAGCAATTCTTTTTACCTAGTATAAAAAAATCCAGCTATCAAGAAAAAAACTACGAGCCATATTAAAAGGGAAAAAAGATCATAGTCTGAAGAGAAATGGCAAATATGTTGGAATTATCATACCAAGAATTTAAAACAACTACAATCAGTAGGCTAAGGTCTCTAATGGATGAATTAGACAGCATGAAATAATAGATGGCCTATAAAAGGAGAAAAGGGGAAATTCTAAGAAAGAATCAAAAAGAAAAAAATGCTACAGATCAAAACACTGTGGCAGAAATAAGAATGTCTTTGATAGACTTGTAGGAAGACTGGACACATGGCAGAGGAGAGAATGTCTGAGCCTCAGGATATTTCAATAGATACCTCCAAAAGCAAAAAGAAAAATGAAAGAAAAAAAAAAAGAGAACAGAGTATCCAAGAACTGTGGGACAACTACAAAAGTCATACCATGTGCACAATGAAATATCAAGAGGAGAAAGAGGAAAGAACAAAAGAAATATCTGAAACAAATATGAGTGAGAATTTCCCCAAATTAATGTCAGACACTAAATCAAAGATGCAGGAAGCTCAGAGAATATCAAACAGGATAAGTACAAAAAAATTTACACCTTTATATAATGCATTCAAACCATAGAAAATCAAAGATGAAGATTAAATTCTGAAAGAAGCAAGTGAGGAAAAGAAAACCCTTCACCTATACAGGAACAAAGATAAGAATTCTACTCAACTTCTCCTCAGAACCAAAGTGATCTACAGATTTAATATAATCCTTATCAAAGCACCAGCTTCATACCTTGAAGAACTTGAAAAAATAGCACTTTGTTTCATATGGAACCAGAAAAAACCCAAATAGCCCCATAAATGCATTAATATATATATAAAAAAAAAAAAAACAAATTTGGAGGCACAAATATTACACATCTATAGTGATCAAAACAGCATAAGTACTGGCACAAAAAATAGAGCTATAGATCTATGGAATAGAATAGAGAACCCAGCCATGTATCACCATTTGATGTTTAATAAACCAAACAAAAGCACACACTGGGGCAAAGAACCTCTATTTAATAAATGGTGCTGGAAGAACTGGTTAGCCACATGTATAAGAAATAATTTAAATAATAGATTTAAATGTAAGACACAAAACAATAAAAATTCTAAAAGAAAATCTAGAAAAAACTCTTGACAAAATTGGCCTGGGTAAATATTTTATTAGGAAGATCCTCCTAAGAAAGGAGAAAATATGTAATTATGTCATAAAATGCTCAATTAAAACTAAAGAAGGCAGAAAAATGAATGGAAGATAAAAATAAGAACAAAAAACAAGGGCATCAAATAGAAACAAGTAACAAATATGATAAATGTTAATGCAACTATATCAATAATCACTTTGAATGTTAATGGTCTAAATTCACCAATTAAAAGATAGAGATTGTCAGAGTAGATCAAAAAACAAGACACAATTAAATGTTCTCTACCAGAAACCCACTATAAGGACACATATAGATTAAGAATAAATGGATGGGTGAAGATGTGCAATAGTTAATAGTAACTAAAGGAAAGCTTAAGTAGCTATACTAATTTTGGACAGAAAAAAAACTTTAGAGCAGTGAAAATTATCAGGAATAAATAGGGGCCTTATGTAATGACAAAAGGTCAGTTCTTCAAGAAGACATAATCATCCTTAATATGTATGTACATAAATCACTTGACACAAAAATACATGAGAAAAAACTAGTAGAATTATTGAGGAGTAAGCATAAGAACCCATTCAACTTCTTCTCAGAGTCATAAGTAGGTAAATCCACTAATACAGTTGGATGCTCCAATATCCCACCTAACAAAAATGGACAGATCTGGAAGGCAGAAAATCAGGAAGGACATAGTTGATCTCAATGCCATCAATCAACTGTATGTAACGGATAACTATAGACTACTTTATCTGATGACAGCAGAATACATATTCTTTTTAAGATCATATGGAACATTCACCAAGATAGACCACATTCTAAGGAATAAAATATAACTAATAAATCTAAAAGAACAGAAATAATATAATGTCATCTCTTGGATGACAATAGAATTAAACTAGAAATCAGTAACAAAAAGATGAGATTACAAAATAATAAAAAACACATGAGATTAAAAAATACACTTCTAGGTGGGGGAGCCAAGATGGCGATCTGTAGCCAGCTTTCTGCAGAGGTTCCCATCCAGAAGGAGAGTTAAAGCCTCCTTTAGCTCTCAGCAAGAAAGCCGATGGTTTGGATCTGAGCCAAAAGAAAAGGTCAAAGAGCGCACATCAACCCTGCTGGGGCGACCTGAGACCCCAAGGACACAAACAAAAAGGTACAGAGCACATCACCAAGCAGACGGGAGTCCTCTCACCCATGAGAGAGGTTCGCAGTATACTCCATACCTCCATACCAACAAGCGAGCAGAGTTCGGATGTCCTCCCACTCTACCCCATGGGAGAGACCCTCTAAAAACCAGACCTCCTTCTCCTACTAGGGTGCTGCAGCTAGGCATAAAACTGTATATACTCTCTACCTGCAAGTTGGGTTCCTGGTGTTCCCTCCACTC
Organism: Arctocebus calabarensis; assembly: GCA_963573935.1. Taxonomy (NCBI): domain Eukaryota; kingdom Metazoa; phylum Chordata; class Mammalia; order Primates; family Lorisidae; genus Arctocebus; species Arctocebus calabarensis. Next base: position 14,590 of record CAUYON010020224.1, read on the forward strand.
TCACCCCAAGGTCTGGGGGCCTGTTCCCCACAGAGTCCAGATTCTTGGAGACTTTCTTGAGGAGTGTGGACAGGTGCAGAATGTTGTTAAACTGTGCTGGTTTTCCGGCTCAGAGTGGTGAGCCGAGAGACCAGGCTGGTGGGAAGGTCTCCTGAGGCATGAGATGAGACCAGCCCCGGGAATAATAGCTGGAGAGCTGCACCCCTGGGGATGTTTTGAGGAGACACTCCCAGTCTTCTGGGTGGCCAGGGGAGGTGGGCAGCTTCTCTGGTGCCAGGAGAACAGACGGCAACCAAGGCACGTGAAGGATTTGCCTGAGGCAGTACTAGCTGGGACTCAGTGCGGGGATTAGAATACTTGCAGAGGGGATTAGAATACTCACAGAGGGGCTGATTTGCTTAACCTGGCCCTCAGGGGATGAAAGCTGAGACAAAGGGCTGGAACTCACAGACTGAGTAAAACCCATTTGCAGCCCCAGTCTGACCTGGGAAAATAGCCTTGACAGAAATAAATTCTGCAAACTTGTTCTGTTCCAGCAGCAACATCAATCAGGGACAGGGCTGGAACTGAGTGAATTGCTCCAGCCCCTGTTAAGTATCCAGGTTGTCAGGCCTCACCTCCCCCTGCCAAACAGTGACAGGGAATAGCAGACTGATTGTGGAGCCACAGACCTCACTGTGATCCAGGCAGGCCCAAACCTCTGGAGCATCTGCTCATTGGAGGAAACTGGATCACAACTGTTACCACCAACTGGGTGTGACAGAGGGGCAAGGTGGGGAAGGAGGCATCAACCTTCCCAGACTAATTTACTTGCTGGGTGTCCTCCTGAGCTCACAGAACATCGAAGTGAATTATACAAGTGGTACCCTGGGTGTGTGGTAGTGGGAAGGTTTGATTTGGCTTTTTCAATTGTTGCCTGTGGGGGGTGCGGTGACTTAACTCTGGTATTCCTTCACAGCTCAGATTTCAATCCAGTGTAACAGATTCTCTAGAGTAAGACAAAGATCAGCTGAAAATAAGACAGAGCCACTTAACCCCACCACACCAAGAAGGTCCCCAGTTTTGCAAGCAGTGGCAAAACTGTAGGGGAAAAGGTACAGACAACAGTGCAAGCTTTTAAGCAAAGAACTGGTCAATCACTACTCTTAGAACTCCCAGCTAAAACTGTCCTTATCTACTCATCTAGCCAAATGATGTAAAAGTAATCATGGGGCAGAATCAACGGAAAAGCTCTGGAAATATGAACAACCAGACTAGATCAAACCCCCACCCCAAGGTATAATCTGGCGGACACAAGCAAGGATCCTATGCATAAACAGATGGCTGAAATGTCAGAAATTGAATTCAGAATTTGGATTGCAAACAAGATCAATA
>CAUYON010020229.1:0-69782 GCA_963573935.1 Arctocebus calabarensis
CTATGCCTAGGTCAGTTTCATGTGAATTTCCTGGGCCTCAATTCCATGAATGAACTGTGTCCATTCATTGATGCATTCATTCACTTTGCCCTGGAGGGGACTGTGTTCATTCATTGATACAGTCATTCACCTTCCAAATAAATTAATTAATTAAAAAAAAGAGAGAAATACATTGCATGATGTAATCATTAATGTAAGTTATTTGAGGTTAGTTGACTTTTTTTAAAAGTTTATACATGCTATAAATCAATCAAGACTTTACCAAAACCTCTATTAAGTATTCCATATTCTGTCTTTCCCTTTAACATTTTAATTTTGTTAATTACTGACTTTTCTCTTTTTATGTTGCAATAGGCATCAGCCATAGTTCCTTCAAAAACTCTTGCAACTGAATAGAACAACAAGCACAATGCAGGTATGAGCAATAAAGCAAAAATTCATTCCTCTTCAGAAGAGGAGTGAAGGTTGAAATACAAATAGCCCTCAACAGGGTGCAAACTAAATGCCTAAGAAGGAATTGTTTGAACTTGTGTAATAGCCACATGACAGAAGAATCATACACAGTTATGATTTAATAAAAATACAAAAAAAATCAGTGAAAATTGTATAAAGCTCTTATTGTAAGCCTCACAGAATAATGTTCACAGGAAAGCGGTCATTTTAAGGTCGCAAAAAGGAGATATTACTTCCATTTCTATGTTTCTTATAAAAAATACACTTAGTAATATTAAATAAAGTGCTCATTTTTATGTAGATGTATGTGTATGTAACTTATTCTAAACCAACACATTGTTAATGCTTATGTCTAGAAACAAAACTTAGAATTGTGTTATTTTCTTCTTTTCCTGTCTTGTCTCTTTTCCTCTTTTTCTTCCTCTGGATGTTCCAAATATGTAATAAAAATAGTATGCTCTGCTTTTATAATTAAAAACATGGCAATGTTTTCAAAGTAAAAAGCACTTACATTATCCAATTTATTTTAGTTATTCAAATCAGAAAGGTCACTAATGTTTTTAATTTATGAAATAGTATTAAAAATAAAAAGAATAATTAATAGGGCAGTGCCTGTGGCTCAAAGGAGTAGGGCGCCGACCGTGGTGGGTTCAAACCCAGTCCCAGCCAAAAAACTGCAGAAAAAAAGAAGAATAATTACTACGTTACTATTTTGAAGCTATTATAAAATTTGCAACAAAAAAAAAATACAATTTCAACTACCAAATTTGACCATATATAAATATGGCTAGTGTATTATGAAATAAGAATGCTTATATATTGTGTCTCAGGACATTGATTATTACAAATGTGCTAGAAATCAACATAGGAATGTATTATAAGGTACTTTGCCTTAGTGATATTTTGGTTCAAAATAGTTCTGTACCCTAGTTCCTCTCATAAAATAAAGGAACAAAATATGTCCAATGTAGAGTTATTATAATAAATGAATATTAGAGAGAGTATTAATAACTTACTATACAGGAGCAACAAAGTAAAATACAATATATCCATATCCAAAGTTATTATTGAGACACTAATATAGGGTAACCAATGATTGTTGTTATGTCTCATAACAAATAATAAGTAAAAATAAGAATACAAAATTTGAGACATGAAACTATAGTATTTAAAACTTTATGCAGATTAATTTTAATAGCATTTCATTTCTTGATCAGATTGTGAGCAATGTTTACTATATTAGGCTTTTTTTTGTTTTATTATTTCCTATTGATAGAGTAACCGAAAAGAAAGTGATGGTTGCATTAATGCAAACTTTTTGGCCTCAAGTTCAAATATATTTATCATTGAAAAAAATAACATTGGAGAATTCAGATTTTGTTCCTCTATGCCCCAAAGTCCTTAGTCTATTCACCTCTGGTAAGTGGATACAGTATCTTGTTTTTTTAAAAAAACAAATCAAATTTTTACAGATCTGTGTAATTTCAACTGCAGTAAGATCACAAAAGTATGCAAACCCTGTGAGGACAATTGGAAATTTGATGAAATACTAAGTCTAGGTAATATATCAACTTTACCAGGTTGCTGTTTAAAAGAAAAATCTGTATTTCATTATAAAAACATATCTATTCTACAGTTTTCTCCCTTTTCACATTGCTTAAAAAGCAGATGCAATTTAGTTTTATTCTCCATGTTCAGTATTTCTTCCAACACTGAGTCAAGGTGAGAAGCCATATGATTTGAGTTCCAACCATGTTGTCAGAATAAATGCCAGGATTGACTTCAGATGCAAATTAATTTTTAAGAAGCAATGGCTTTTTTACTCCAAACGTAATTTTGACCCTCAATGCATCTTTTTAGGTATGTTTTGTGGCTTACAGAATAATATTAATTGAAAAAAAACTATTATTCTGCAACATAAATTTTGAATGATAAAAATGAGAAAAAATTTAGAATATATTTCTAATATGCATACTACAGAGTGGACATAAAGTTTCTATTGAATTTACTATGTTAAGCCATTTTAAATTACACATGATCTTCATGTCCATACCATATATGTATGTCAGAGGCCTGTTCATTACATTACATTTTAGACAACTATAAATAAATATATCTTCTAGTGCGAACATATGATAGAAAATTCTCTTAAACATCTCACACTGATATCTAATAATATCTAACACTGCTCTTAGGCTCTTTTGCTTTCTCTCCAGTAATAATATTTGTCATTAACTTTGCAACTGTGTTACAAACTTCCCCAAAACAGTATGCTATTACCTACTTTCATTATATAAATTCAGATCAAAAAGATGTCTCTTTAATGACAATTTATATTAAATTAGATTTAAAAATTAAAACACTAATCTGCATAATTTGCTGAATAAACAATCCTTTACTATGTGAGCCACGGTAGTTTCTTTGAAAAATCTTGTGAAAATATTTTATAATATTTGATAATCACATTCATAATAGAAAAACAGATATAGGAATAAATAGCTTATAAACAAATCCCATTTCAAGCTATATGTTCAAAAATTTTTCTTTGTACAAAAGCATCATTTATTTCATTCATTTCTGCAAATAGATTGGGATCTATAAACCAAAGAAAATTTGTCCACTATTTAAATCTTTAATACTATTTAGTTATAGCAATTATACTTTCAAATGGTAATCAATAACACAATTATAACAAAAAATGCAAATTTATCCTAGTGTAATGCCTAAAGCTGTAATAATTATATCTGTGAATATAAAGATTAATTGTGTTTAGATTTTGTGAAAACTTTTTATATAATATTTTCACCTAAATATATGTAACTACTTATTGACTATTTGATAGTCTAAAGAATAAATAACACTCATCATTCAAGAAAATCAATTTATATAGTAAAACATGAATATCTGGTTTAAAAATGTAGCCCATTACTTTTTAAAATTATAGATGGTGTATTATGCTTATTTTCTGGTAAATATATTAACAAAAGATTCCAAGTCACAAAAGAAGGAAATAAAATAAGACAACAAATGTGAAAGCATGTTTATTTCAATCAATGATTAAAGGAAGGCAAATTGAAGTAAATTAGAATATATGTTTGGGAAATAATACTTGATATCTGCAAAAATGTAGGACCAGGGAAATTTCATAAAGGATGATGGCAGTTTTATCAAGAATTCGTTAATAAAATAAATGAAAGTGTGTATTTTTTCTTAAAATTTTTTTTAACTTGGTATTTAGGATAAGAAATTCCTAAAAAATTAAAATATTAGAGAAAACTAATACTTATAAAAAATATATTAATATTATTTATCACAGTTAAAAGATTGTAAGCAAATTGAATGTCCAAGGACAAAATAACAAATGAACATTGATATAGGTACTCTGAAGGTAATCAAGTGAGTATTAATAGTAACCTTAATAATACAATATTTTACATTATAATTTTGGAGATAAAAATAAAGTCAGAACATTATACATATAATTAAACAAATGGTAAAGACAAAAACATCATGCATACAGAAATTAATTAAAATAATTAAAATAGTTGTCACTCAGTAATTAAAAATGTTGTCACTCAGTAATATCACCAATAATTTTTGCTTATTCTTTATCACTCAAGTTTGTTATAAAGTTGTAAAATGCTCATGTTTACCTTTATAACTAAAGTGAAAAATGCAATCAAATCCTTCATGAGTGAGGATTGTGAAGTTTTGTTTCTTTAATATTTTTGATTTTCCATAGCTGCTGTTTCTGTTGAAACTTTTCAAATGATAGTGTTATTCCTCTAAGATAATATAAAATGTTTATAGGAACTAGTTCTAAAGTCATAAGGCACATAATGGATGGAATGCTCCTTGAAATATTCAGCATAAAAATGTGACTGTATAATTTATTACCCAAATTTCCTGTTTAGAGTAAAACAGGTAATAACAACAGTAATGCTAAAACTAAGGTTTAAATCAAAGGAACCAGGCTGTTTATTCACTTGACACAAGAACTTGAATGCTGGCAAAAACCTCTATCCAGGACTATTAAACATATTCTAAGTTAAGTATCTTAATTTTTCCTATTTTTATTTTCAGCCATCAGATTTATTTTTAATTTTAAAAACAACTTATATTAAAAAGTATGCTTTTATTAAATAATTTTTTAAAATGTCTCCTTATTAATTCACAGAAAAGGAATTCTTTTTTAAATCTTGTTGGCTCTTTTTTCATTATTTTGTTACTGTGTATTGCTTACCAGGTAAACCTTACCATACTTACTAGCATTAAATCATACAATCATTATTTTTAATGTAAAATAATACTTCAAATAAAGTTACATATTATGAAATGTACATTATGTATGTCTGAAAGTCTCCATGAGAACAAGAATAAACACTTTTATATTTCATCAAGGATGGGAATTACTGAAACACTCGGAAATAGTCTTAAAGAGGAATTATTTTATAATCAGGTGGACTGAAAATCAGCCCGACTCTGACCTTGTCTTGGTTGTTAAATCTGAACATTTAACTTGCATAGCAAAAACATCAGACAGGATGCCGGCTCAACAAGCATTATTGCCACTGATGTTCTCAGGAATGGAAATACAACAAATGAAATACCTAACTCACATTGTTTTTCAATAAATTTTAGGTTTCTTGTAAAATGTGTTCTCCGGGGGCATCTTAGTCAGTTTAAATTATAATAGTTTGACTGCTGACTATTACTGCAGCAACTTTTAAAACTGTATGTGTTGCTATAAATTGCCTATGAGTCAGATTCATTGCAAGGTGAGGAAGGGCATTCTCAATGCTGTATCTGTTTTTCTCATCTAATCCAAATCTAAAATAAAATAAGCACTCATGCGTTTTACTTTCTACATCCAGTTTAAAAAAAAGATACCTACCATTACTTTCTTTAAGTAGTTAAAGCAAGGAAAAAACATGTTTCTATAAGAAAGGGAAAGTTTTCAAGAATAGCTAACATTTTATATAACCTTGTGAAAAGTGTTCCGATTAGCATTGACCTTCCTTTTCACAGGGTGAGAATTGTGCTAGCCAGGTAAGAAATGAAGTCTCAAAGGTAAAGTAACAGGTCAGTAAAGTCAAGTGTTTAATCAGATAATGGAAGCCTATGTCATTAATAAGTGTGTCATTTGCTTCAATAAAAGCATCACTTGGAGAAATCAAATCAGTCTTTTAGTACCCAAAGAACTCCAACTAACCCATCCCGGAAACTCTTCCTCTGAACTCTTATATCACTACTATCTACATTGTGCGTTTTGACTTTAAATAGAAAATTCTATTATATTGTCATATATCTACCTTACATATGCTTATTTTGCCCAGCCAGATTATAAATTCCTTTAGGATTATAAATGTTTCTTATTGTCAGCTCTAGTGAAAACAAAAGTTTCTAAGTTGCCTAATAGAATTATTAGCACCTAATGAAGCTAAATTGCTTAGATGAATGAAGAAACTTTAAACTGAATATAGGAAATATATAAAATAACTGAAAAGTATGTATTATAATGTAATATAATATTTTGTTAACTGATTATTAAACCTGGTAGTTGTTTTTGTCTTCAAAAATTATTTATTTGTCAAAATAAATTTTGAAGAACAAAAAAAGGATATAAATATATAAAGGATATAATATATTAATATGGGCGGTGCCTGTAGCTCAGGTGGCAGGGTGTGGGCCACATACACTGTGGCTGGAAGGTTCAAACCCAACCCCTTGCCAACTAACCAACAATGACAACTGTAACAAAAAAATAGCCAGGCATTGTGGTAGGTGCATATAGTCCCAGCTACTTGGGAGGCTGAGGCAAGAGAATGGCTTAAGCCCAAGAGTTTGAGGTTGCTGTGAGCTGTGATGCCATGGCACTCAACCCAAGGCAATAGCCTGAGACTCTGTCTCAAAAAAAAAAAAAGAAATAAAGATATAAATAACAATTTATTACTTTTATCATTACAGGATATAATCAAACAAAAATGAACAAATGCAAGGTAAAATTTTTTGAGATTCAGAATTCCCCTGTTCATCTTTCTAAATTTTATAAGATGTAGTACAGTGTTAAAGGGGAGTTTAGTGAAATAGAACACAGACTTGTGGGCAAAAGTATTCTGATCTTTTTTCCACTTTGTGATCTATTGTTGAATGGGTCATGTTACTGCTCATATTGAAAAAACAAATTCAACAGAATGTTTTTTTAGTCTTGTTTTTTTAACTCTAAATACAGTGGGTTTCCTAATAAACTCCTTTACATGTAAGCTTAGTTTTCTTTGCATCAAAGGGCATACTTAGCTCTATTACTGTAGATGTTAAATAAACTGCATTTGGTCAAAACAGTCATACAACAATATGTTTGAAGCTATGAATGAATGTACTTTTCCCCCTACTATTCTATGACATTTCTAATAGTGACCCATCTTATCTTTTGGTATTCTTATTCATACAGGACAGGTGGCACCCTAGCCAGCTCAGTTTGTGGACAGGCCAGCCGGCAGAAGAACCAGCTGACTGGAGGATAGGCAGGGGGGCCATAGGAGGCTCCAGGAGCTGGAAGGTTCAGACAACTGCTGGGGAGACACCAGCACCCTAAGTCTCCCTCCCCTTGCACTTCTGGCTTCACAGGGAACCCCACTTTTACTAGGCATGGTCAATTTCATGTATGTTTCCTAGGCCTGGGAATGAAAGGGGTTATAGCTATTCCTTAACTGAGTTTCTGCTAAACGTAACAAATGAGTTCTGGCTAAATGACCTCATGTGACTATATATACCCCTGGACAAAGAGCCGGGACAGAGAAAGAGAGTGAAAGAGCTTGCTCCCCCAACCCGGGTTCTCCCTGCTAGGCTTTGGTGTTTTTGTATTTTTTTCTTTTCTGTAAATAAATTCTGTCTTACTATTGATCTGTGGTCTGTGGATTTATTCTTCAAATCCCCGAGACCAAGAACCCACTGAAAATGAAATTCTGTTATCATTATTGCAAAAACCATTTTCTGTCTGACTTCGAGGTCATTAATTATTAGCCAATTCTGTTACTGAAATTTACATTCAAATTATGTTTACACTTTTAAGTCAAATACCACCCACCAATTCTTTTATGGCTATCAGAATGCAATATTACTATCTATTCAATAATAACTTTATTCTGGAAAACACATATATATTTAAAGATATATATCCATTGGCTGAATCAAGTATCACTGGTATAGAGTTATCCCATGTTCCTACCATTTTACAACTCTCACAAATCTATTTAGTGCTTACACTAAGAACTCTAAAATTTACTCAAATTCTCTCATTCAATATAGCACTTTAAGGAAAAAATAATCATAATGTGTATGGCATCACATCCATTGATTGGAGACTTTAATCAACAAAATGAACAAATGTAAATTTGAAAAATAAGTAAAAAATAATATAGTTTAGAATAATTAATGAATTAAGAAAAGAAAAAGAGAAATAAAAAAGTATCTGGAGAAATGAAAATGGAGGAATAAATAATCAAAACCTATGTGATACAGCAAATGCAGTTCTAAAAAGGAAAATTTTACAGTGATTAAATAACTATGAAAAAAGGATGATATAAAAAAATCTCACTTTATACCTCAATGAATAGGAAAAGAAGAGCAAAATATGTCCAAAGTTAGAAGAAGGAAGAAAAGAATAAAAACCAGAGTAGAAGTAGTAGAGATTTAAAAAGCAATAGAAAATTCAACAAAACAATGAGTTGGTTTATTGAAAATATAAATTATACTGACTAACAATTAGCTAAGAATAAATGAATTAAGACTCACATTAATAAAATCAGAAATGGAAGAGAAGACATAACAGTTGTCTCACAGAAACCATAAGATTACTGTTAGCAATCCTAGCAAACAGTATAACCTGGGGGAAAAAATGCATAAATTTCTAAAAGCATACAACCTACAGAGAATTAGAATACAGTAAGAAGAAATAGAAAGGCTGAACAGATAAGAAGAATCTAATAAGGAGATTTAATCAGTGATTATAAACCTCTCAACAACACTGACGAAATGCCCAGGAGCAGATGGTATCACTGGTGGATTCTATCAAATATGTAAATATCATTTAAGTCCCACCCTTCTCAAATTCTTCCCAAAACAATCAAGAGGAAAAAAAAAATACTTAACTCATTTAATAATACCAGTTTTGCCCTAATATCAAAGACATGACAACAAAAGAAGCATACAGGCCAATATCCCTGATCAACGTAAATGCAATGGTCCACAACAAAATACTAGCAAACTGAACTCAACAGTACCTTGAAAAGATCATATCATGACTAAGTAGAGTTTATTCCTCAGGTATAAGGATTGTTCAACAAATTAAATTAATTAATTAATGTGACACATCAAAACCACAGAATGAGAGACACAAATTTCGTGATTATCTCAATAAATCTGGTAAAAGAATTTGACAAAATATGACACACTCTCATGGTAAAATATCTCAAAATACTAGACATAGAACATACTAAAATGTTCTGAACATAATAAAAGCTATACATGAAAAGTCCACAGCTAACATACTCAGCAGTAAAAACTTAAAGCTTTTCCACTATGCTAGGAAAAAGGCAAAGATGCCAGACCTTTCCACGTCTCTTAGAATTCCTAATCATGAGAGAAATGCAAATGAAAGCAAATGCAAGATTACCCCACACTCACTAGAATGGCTATTATTAAAAAGGCAAATGATAATATGTATTTGCTAATATGTTGGAGAAATTTGAAGGGTTGTACGCTGATGACAGTAATGCAAAATGGCATACAGAAAATGATAAGGAAGTTTCTCAAAAAATTAAAAATAGAATTACCATATGAAACAGCAATCCATATTTGTATATTTAACCCAAGAATTAAAATCAGTATCTCAAGAAGGTGTTAACACTCCCGTGTTGATTGCAGCACTATTAAAAATAGCCAAGAGGTGGGAACAACCTAATTTCATTGACAACTGAATAGATAAATAATTATGTTACACATACATACAGGTATCGTGACCCCTATGGCCCTAGTCTTAGTTGCCCTGGGAAAGAACCAGGCGTGACACAAATTAGAAGTACAAGTTTGTGGGAGGTAGGCTAACCTTAGTTGCAGGGTAGCCCAAAGTCCCCTCTGCAACAGCTATTTATTAAAGTTATACACAAAAGGTGTGGAGAGTTAAAGTAATTGACATACACAACAGGTGTGGACAGTTAAGATAATTACATATGAGGGCTGCATGTGTAAGGATTGCCACGTGTTCTCCTCATGTTTCTTTCCCCATGTGTTCTTTCCTCACGTGTTCTTTTTCCACAACCCTCATGAAGAACTATTAAGCATAAATGTTTAACACATGTTTACAAGTGAGTGACCGATCTTATCTCATTCTGGAACACTGAGTTACTTGGGGGATTGTCCCCAAGTCACAAAACATCTCTAGGCTTGCCAGGAGGTCAAATACTTTATGATTCCACTTCCATGAAATACCTAAAATAGTGCAACACTCAGAAGAAAAGAATGGTGGCTGACAGAGATGGGGAGGAAGAATATATAAGAATTCGCAAAACAGTGGGTATAAAATGACAGTTGTCCTAGACGAATATGTTTCAAAGATCTGCTATACAACATTTATGCCTAAACATCGGAAAGGGTAGATTGTGCATTAATTGTTCTCATCATATTTGAACAAAATAAAAAACAATTAGTAATCAGTGGTTGAGGTAATATGGCATAATATTACCTTACTATTAGAATAATTTAAGAAGTTAAAAAATTGAACAATCAGATTTTTAGGGAAAAATTCTATAATTACATGGATAATAAAATGGCAACAAAAATGCAAAAAAAATTTCATTATGATAAAAATATTAGCATAAGTAAGAGTTAAACAAGTTTTAAAATCATGTAAAGTGACTTAGTTTAAAGAGGAAACCACATTCATTGTTACCTTGGTAATGGAAGTCATACTAACTTAGAGAGCTCCTAGAAGAAATAAAAAGATTGGAAAACCTTGGAAAATCCAAACTTGCCAGACACCATTTAGGATCCCTGAAAACCAATTTGTTTGCCTCTCTAAACACATCATGTGTTCCTATCTCTTGAGAATAATGCATTTGATGACAGTGTTTAATGAAAAAGCATTATCAGCCACCTTTTAAATTAAGTTCTCTGTAGGAACAAAATCAAGGGAAGAGTAAGTATAACATTCGGTTTTGTTTATGTCCAAACATAGGGCCCAAGCTTGAGTAAAAAAGAAATCTAAAGCTGTACAATGAACCATCAAGTGGTTTTGTTGAACACATTATCAACTACTTTTAAGAGTGGCTTCTACCCACTGGGAGATGTGATTGCCTGCACAAAGCAACTTTTTCCTAATTCACAGGTGAGCTTTAAATTCCACACAACTGTGGCACCCCACTACCACCTCCATTAAGTCCCCCAGGAAATTCCTGGAATCTTTCCTCAGTGGAAACTAGCTTATTTTCATCTATTTCAAAGTTGGTGGTAATTTTAGTTATTAAAAGTTTGGGTTCCAATTATGGGAGCTTCCATGAGAACATTCAGGGGAAGCTATTTAACAAGCAGGAGCAACCCAGGCCAGATGGCAAGATCTAAGAGGTGTATAGGTGAAACCCATTCTCTGCAGTCCCAAAGTAGACTATCTGGAACAAGGACAGAAGACTACCTAGTTGCCTTTGAGCAGGGATTAGGACATTTAAATTTTATTGAGCTCCTGTGTCCTTGTTAGCAAGGAAATATCATTTGGGTACTTTCACAGTGTAACACCATCATTTTCAATATATGTATTAAGCTCGTCTTGGGAGAAAGGAGAATCACTAAAGAAGGTCATTTACATTGTAGGCACAGAAGTGCTGTACGTTACCCCAGGCCACGTTCCGTTGGTCAGAAAGACACAATGAGACCCTATCGGAGGTATGATTCTTAATGTGAATGAGGATGATACTGGATAGTCTTTAACATTCTTTTAAATGTTGACACCCAGTTACTTGGATATTCCAATAGAATTTTAAGCTTTGGAAATTTAGATAAGGAAGGGAGCAAGCATTAAGATAAGATATGTGGTATTATACAGAAGAAATGAGTGTAGGAATATCACCTCAAAAAAATTTTCTCAAGGAAAAGAAAGATGGGTGGTGCCTGTGGCTCAAGGAGTAGGGTGCCAGCCCCCATATACTGGAGGTGACGGGTTCAAACCTGGCCGTGGCCAAAAACTACAAAAAAAAAAAAAAAAAAGAAAGATGGAGGTATAATCAAATTTTTACTACAAATTATGCCACAAGAAGAGGAAAGGCTCAAGAAGCTTCACTTAATTTATAGAATGTCATTGCAGAAATATACTGAATGAACATAAAATCTGATATTTTAAGAACTTGATAAAAATTAAATCTTTTGAACCTATGTGACGTTGCATGAATATAAATGTTTTTCAAATATAATTATGCCATCTTACTATGGATTTGACATTTCTCTTAAGTTTTGTTTAAATGTACTTCATTAGAAGACAGTTCTGAAAGAAAAAAATATTGTCAATACTTCATGCTGTGATAGGGATATTATATATCTATTAATAGTTGGTTAATACTGGAAAATAACCTAACAGTAATAATTCCAATGTTTCTAACAGAAGGTATGAATGTATTTTATTAAGAGTTGATTCATTAAAGTTTGGAAATAATGGAAATGAATACTGCTTAGGTCATTTTTGCAGTACACTTAATTTCAATTTGAAAATGATCTGTGAAATTAGGTATTTACTTATGTTCTTGACAAATTTATACAAACATGCCAAAAGGCTCCTCTCATGTAAATGTAGCAGCCTTTTCCAAAAACAGGATAACTTTTGCCATCAGTGTCCTTTAAATTCAATTATTTTATATTTTATAAGGATGCAGGTGGAAAGCTCTCTTCATTGCCTCTGGAAATAAATCAAGAAGGTCAGGCTTGAAAAGTTCACAATTATATTGAATATATTGACATCCAAGAAAGACTAATGGGATGGAATAATGAAAGCTATAACAATTATAATGGAGAAGGCAGAGGAAATTAATAGTGATCATCACATGTTAACACAGATAATTCAATAGCAGCTTCCTTTTTAAACTACAAAAAGATTGCTTTTTATAACTAATATCTAAAATTGCTTATATATGGTATATCTATGAGTATGAAAGACAAGATTAAATATGAGTATATAGAGATAGAAACATTATATACAATTCTCTATTGTACTCAAAAGAACGTTGTATTTTGATCAAACTTAGAAGAACAATTTATTTTCCAAACTCAATTTCAGCTGCACAATTTGGAAGACAAATATATCAATTTTATAAAAACAACTTTGGACTTCTAAAACTCAAGTGCTCATTCTCCATGCAATAAATATGTGGAGATATATATTTTTAAAAAAGGGCACTGAAATGTGTTAAAGCTTATGAAGTACGTAAGGAAAAATAAAAGTTCCACATTACTATAATAAAGTAGTAAAATTTTAGAAAATGTGAAGACTTATAGTTTGGAAGTTTTACCAATTCAAATTGTACATGTGCACATTTAAGTGTGTGCACAAAAATAGATATAAACAAGCACACATAAATATGCATGTCACTTGTCACTTCTGATACTTCTTACCAAGGCCCAGGACTGGCCAGGTTTCGGGTCCTCCTTAACTAGGTTCTGGAAGTGGACCGCTAAGTTACCTCGCTCAGGTTCAGTTTCTCTTTGGTGCCTGGGGGCTGTCTACTTTAGATATATAGATAGATGGGGAGGGGGGGAGAATGTCTTAGAGAGAATAAAGCAGTCTTCTTAGAAAGATAGATCTTAGTCTTTGGCAGAGCTTGGTAATCTTCAGCAGAGAGACGCGGTGCTGGCCTTCTGCAGGCAGGAGAGGAGACAGAGTCAGAGAAAGCAGGTCCGTGATAGAATGTGCATGCTCCCGACAGCCTTCTCCTCCAGCCTAATATAAGGCTAAACTCGTGCCTATCAACATCACAGGTGTAGAGACTGCCAATTCACCACTGCTCTCATCTCGTGAGCTCTCGTGCTTGTTAGGAGAGCTAAATCCCTCTCCACGCCCTTTCTACCCAGGTGTTCCATGATTGAGCTATACAGGTATTCCTTATAACTCTCACTTCTCTTAGCCATAGGCTATATGGGCTGTAACACATGCATGTGCACACACAACATATATGTTTGTACACAAACATGTTAACACAGAGATGGGTACGCTTTTTAATACATTTACCCACATACAAGCACACACATATGTTGTATACTGCTTGCAAAATGCAGAAGCTTTGCTACATATTTGAAAGGACATGCTGCTAAAGGGATAGCATTAAAATAAAAGGTAAATCAGGATAGGATATAATGGACCATGAGGTAGGCTAAGAAATGAAATGATCAAGTCTAATCCTGAATATTTTGCACATGGTCACGAGATAACTCTAGACAAAATAAAAAGAAATGTTTTTTTAAAAAGTAAATAAGTAGGATGTGGGCATATTATGATGAACTGATAATTCTATATTAAAATTTAATTTGAATTCTCTTGTGCCCCAAACTATTAAAGCTTCACAACTATATTCCTCTTTCTACCTCTGTGGAGTGCTCGTCGTCACTCCTTCATCCATCTCCCAGGCTTTCCCTGCTAACATACAACTGATTATTTCAAGGTCCAGTTGGTCCCAATGCATTTCCTATGCGATTAAAAAAAAAATTCAAGAAATATGTTATATGGCCTCATTGAGAAAGGGAAACTTACCACCTGTGCAAGGTGTGTGTTGTTAATTACCTTGAACTAAAAAGTTAAATTAATTCTGCTGAGAAGACGTAACCATCTTCTGCACTACAACAGGAGGAGGCACCTCACTTTAGTACTATTATTCACTGACAGGATGAACTTGTATAAGTTCATAAACTCATCCTGTTTCTTCATGCACAATCTCGCTAACTATTGTTTTAGGAAGGGATGTTTAAATGTATTTGAAATATAGTGAAATTATTCTTATTCTATAAGCAGTATGGAGATCACATAATTTATTGACCAAAGTAGGATAATTTGAGATTGAAGGTGGGTATTTGCACTAATTATTCTTGTATAATAAGTATAAACTAGGATGATCTTGGGCAAACTAGGATGTATGCCTGATTTGAGTAAGTGTTCAATAAATATTAGATGTATTATTGATGATGATGGTAGTGATGATATCTGAAAACAGCTTGAAAAACATCTAATAAATATGAATCATTACTTTTACTGTTATTTATGTGAATATTAGTGCTAATCAAACATAGATTTGTTCTACTCCCAAATATTCTTATGCTATTTTTGGAAAAACAAGCATTTCCTCCAATTACTTTAGATGCTTCAACTATAATATAGGGATTATCTTTGGTATTGTTTGTGGATAATGTGAGAATTAAATAAGAATAGACAGATAAATGTAGATATATTTACATTCTCTTCATATTTGATGATTAGTTTAACTTGGCATACTTTAAAAAAAATCAGATGTACCTGTGAATTGTAACATTTACATTTGCTGTATTATAAAAATCCAAATATACTTTATTAAAAACTTAATTTAAACATGAATATAAATATAACAGACTACAGATAACTTTTAAGATGTGCCAAATATTAATATCAAATAGTTTTTACTACATAATTAATAGAAAACTCTGTAGACCAATAAAACTAAGTAATCATGAGAGTGAAAGCAAATGTATTCAATTGATTCCCACTTGTATGTCACCTATTTAAAGATTCCTGATAGAAATAACAAAGTGATAAATATAAACACATAGATATGGGAAATGTTTTATTTAAATTTCTTTAATTTGTGGGCTTCCTACTTGAATACCCCCCTCCACTTCTGGAGGTTCCATTCCCCCTCTTCTACTTCCCCCTCTTTTGTTTATCAACTTAACAATCTTTCTCCCTATCCATAAACTCTGTACTGTTGCTTAAAATATGAATAAATGAATAAATAACTATAATTTAAATCCTGGACTGTATTGTGATACTAAATGCATAATTACTCTCTGTTCATAAGTATGCTGTAGATTTTACAACTTATATTACATTTCTATGCATAACTAGAAAACTTACACATACTTATATGAATTGTTTTTACTTCCCATTTTCTCCTTATTATCAGTCCATAATTAGCATAAAAACTGCTGTGGTATTTTTCTACTGTGGTATATACCATAGAATTCTTGATTCTTGTATTAATCTTAAAGCCGAATAAATACTTGCTTTGGATTAATAGCTAAAATATATTTTTTATACATTAAGATTTGTAGATAGGCCTGATATTATTTTATTTGTTTTTCTTTCAAAAAATTTAGGGGGTACA
Source organism: Arctocebus calabarensis (assembly GCA_963573935.1). Classification (NCBI taxonomy): domain Eukaryota; kingdom Metazoa; phylum Chordata; class Mammalia; order Primates; family Lorisidae; genus Arctocebus; species Arctocebus calabarensis. The sequence goes on from CAUYON010020229.1 coordinate 15,837, forward strand.
AGTTTTTTCTTACATGGATGATTGTATAACACCAAAGTTAGAGCTTTCAATGTACTAGTCACCAGAATAGCGTACATTGTACCTAATAGGTAGATTTTAATCCTTCACCTCACTCCCACTCCCCGCTTCTTATTTTCCAATGTGCATAAATACACCTTATATTTAGCTCCTGCTTATAAATGAGAACATGTGGTATTTGCTTTCCCATTTCTGAGATACTTTGCTTAGTATAAAAATAAATTTTTAGTTCAGATAAATGAATCACCTGAAAATTTTCTAATTGTTAAAATAAACAAAACATCTTCTATGAAACTGAATGCCTTATATCCTATAGAAAGCTTAATCTAAATTTCAAGACAGTGTCTTGGACACAATCTAAACCAAATGTGTAGTTAAGATATAGGAACACTTTTTCTCATTATAACCTAGTCAACAAATTATTTGCTCTAATGTCATGAATGTATCAAATTGGCCTATTGGAGTATTTTTATCCTTTTATAAAAGATAATTTCCATTTTTAGAATTAACAATAGTTAATATACCTTGTTCTGAGAAACATGTTATATTTGTTCTGTGTAAATATAAGACTCATGAAAAAATTTAAAGGTAATTATAACTGATCACGAAGAAGTAAAAAAGATCATTGAATTAATATTGTGTCAGTTGTTGAAAATGGCTAAAAATTATGAGGAAAACCTCAGTGTTTTACTCAGGACCAAAGCTCAGTCACTGCTTTTAAATTCTCTAACACAAATGCATGTGCCTAAATAATTATACAATTGTGGCTTATTTTTCTGATCTCAGTTACAGTAACTGCAATGATAGTTTTGACGTCCTGCCATTTACAGCATTTGTATGACATTCTAATTCTAGTGCTTCATGTTAAGCATGTATTGTATCTAAAATAAATGTCAACTGCAAGCTGATAGATTTGTATTTTAACATTATGGAAGTTAATATACTTACTATTTTTAATATTTAGGCATTGTCTATACTATCAAAATACCTCTGTTTGTTTTTTCTTTAAATCTCTGACTTCCATGCTCTGTAAAAACGTGTATAAAGAATTACTGACTTTGAATATTCTGCCTAGTTTAAAAACTTACTGAAGACTTAAAGGAGTCTTTATTGATTAGCACTGTAATAAGAGCTGACTACAATGTGACATACTCCTGTTAGTCAGATAATTAATGCACACTAAAGCAAATTGACAAAACTACAGGTTGAAGAGTTTGAAAAAGAAAAAAAAAAATATATATATATATATAATTTCTAGCCTGAAGAAACTTTAGTATAATTAGGCTATCTGACCTGTTTCATAAAAATTAAACTGTGGAAATTAATAACAATATAATAGACCTAATATTGATTTAAAAGTATATATATGTGTGTGTGTGTATATATATTACTTATATTGTTTTGAAACTTAAAATAGGAAACATTTTTTCATGAACAATTAAATAAAGATTTAACTAAATTAAATACAAGATTTAGCCTGTATTATGTTATATATATAATTACAGATACAATCACTTGTCCATATAATAATCTACTTTATAATCTGCTACTTATTAATGATATTTTCTCACATGTCTTTTTATCTAGCTTTGATTCTCTTATCCTTCATTAATAACATTCCTAAACCTATGCCGTCAACTGCTTTGTTCTTCTTTAATATTGGAAAACTGCAATTAAAATATATTCCTTTTGGAAGGAGGTTTGGAGAATACTTAGAGATCTAAAAATAGAACTGCCATTCCATCCTATAATTCCTTTACTAAGTATATACCCAGAAGACCAAAAATCACATTATAACAAAGACATCTATACCAGAATGTTTATTGCAGCCCAATTCGTAATTGCTAAGTCATGGAAGAAACCCAAGTGCCCATCGACCCATAAACTGATTAATAAACTGTGGTACATGTATACCATGGAATACTATGCAGCCTTAAAGAAAGATGGAGACTTTACCTCTTTCACGTTTACATGGATGGAGCTGGAACATATTTTTCTTAGCAAAGTATCTCAAGAATGGAAGAAAAAGTATCCAATGTACTCAGCCCTACTATGAAGCTAATTTATAGCTTTCATAAGAAGGCTATGACCCAACGATAGCACAAGAATATGGGAAGGGAGGGGAGGGGAGAAGTTGGGGTGGAGGGAGAGTAATTGGTGGGGCCACACCTATGGTGAATCTTAGAAGGGTACAGACAAAACTTACTAAATGCAGAATACAAATGTCTTCATACAATAACAAAGAAAATGCCATGAAGGCTAGGTTAAACAGTTTGATGAAAACATTTCAGATTGTATAGGAAACCAGCACATTGTGCCCCTTGATTTCACTAATGTATCGAGCTATTTTTTAATAATAAAATAAAATTTAAAAAAATCAGCTCTCACCCTACTCCCTGCTGGCATCTGAATGACACTGGGGAATAGGTCACCATGCAGACCTTGTGCTCAGTGTTCTTAAGTAAGCCCATAATCTTGCAGGCAATCATACCACATTTCTTCTATTTGAGTCACTCCCTTTTTTTCCTATATTGTTGCAACACAGCTTCTGCTCTGTCTTATACCTCCTCCATCTCATTGCAGATGATGACTTAATTTTCTGTTTTACTGAGTCATAGAATCAATTCCCAGAATTATGCTGCTAAATAGTCCATCTTAACAGGTGAAAGAAAGAAAAGACAAAATAAACAAAAAACCCTCTTACAGTCACATCCCTTATATTGAACCCAAAGTTAAAATCAATAAGAGCATCCACAGTGAAAAATTCAGTGGCCAATATTTATTCTTTATCTCAAACTGTCAGTAGCATTTGATATGCTTGATCATGTTCTCTTTCTTAAAACAACTCATTCATATAGCTTTCAGGACATCATAATGTTCTGTCTATTCTGCTGCTCCATTATATATTGATTTTCAATATCCTTTCCTAATTCCTTTTTAATTCACTTTAACTGTAGATGGTAGCAACTGAAGGATTCAATCTATGAATATTGAAAATTGAAAAATTCTATCTTCAATGTATGTGATGGTTAATTTTATTCGTCAACCAGGGTGACGAATAAACAACAATAATGTTGTTTAAACATTATTTTAGGTGGATCTATGGGGGTGTTTCTGGATCTAATATTGAATGGTCATATTGAGTGTAACAGTTGATCTCTCCAATGTGAAGACCTCATCCAACCTGATGGTTTGAAGTACAGAATGGAATAAAATGAATGAGTAAGGAAGAATTTATCCTAGTTTTTCTGTATTAGAGCTAGAACATCAATCTTCTGCTTTCTGACTCAGATTCAGACTGGAACTTGCACCAATGTGTCTCCTCAGTCTCAAGCCTTCAACTCACACTTGAGCTATATTTCTACTGGCCCTACTTACCAGCTGCAGACCTCTCAGCTATGAGGGGAAAATTACTTAGTCTGTTCATCTATCTATCTATCCATCTATCATATATCTATCTCTCTATCTATCTGCTGGGACAATAGGGACTGAAGACCTCATTCTTGGCAAGGGAAAGCACCCCCAGAAAAAGAGGAAAATTTAGAAGTAAGATGAGTGAGTTGGAAGAAAGAAAAATCATCTAGTTTACATTTAAGTCGGCCATTGCTAACAAGCTTCTTGCCTTTTCTGAAATTCTAGCCTGTTGGGGATACAAACATCCTGCTAATTCTTTGAGCACTAATGGCCATAGAAGAGACTGTGGCAAGTCTTAGCAAAAAAAAAATCTTCTAGGGTGTTTCCTGACCATTAAACAGTCAAAGCAGATACCCATTGTGGAGATTTGCATTTGCCTGGGGCAGAGATCAAGGGAGTAGCTGGAGCTCTGAGATGTGGGCAGAAGAGCTTATACCCTTAACACAGAGGAAGATCCTCTGTGGTGGTGATGGAAGGAAAATGCCTTTTCCCACCGATTTCTCAGATGAGATTAATACTGGTGCTGTTTTACTCCACAGAGAACTAGCAGAGTTTAACACCTCCCTAGAAATCTGTGTGTGTAATCTCAAGCAGGAGGCTCTCCCCATACAAGGCTCAGATTTCAGATTTCTGAATTTAAGGTCAATAATAATAACAATAGGAGCTGATGTGCTCACTCAGAACCTGCTGCAGCTTTGTTCCCTCCCTCATGTTACCCTTTGGGCAAATAGACTTCAATGAAATCAGAGTGGAACAAACACTCTGGGCCATTGTCGGAAGCCCCCAAATGGGCAATGGACCCCTGAGCTCCCACTTTCAATTCTACTCTATGTCTCCTGTCTCTTTCTTTACTGTCATTTCTAACTTTATGATTCTCCAGTCCATTGCCTCCAGTTTCCTCAGGTCTTAGTGGACCCTATTCCCAGGTGAGACCCCAATATCTATCTATGTATGCATCTATCTATCTCCTGACTTGCCCGTATCCTATTGGTTAGATTTCTCTGGAGAATTCAGACTAATACATTACCTTAATGATTTCATGAGAATACCACAAAAAATTATTATTTATCCACTGATAGCTTTCTAGAGTACACTCAGACACTTCTCATCCTATTCCCTGTCTGCCTATAGGCATCTGAATGAATATCTCTTAACTGCAGATTTTTATTCAACTATAGTTTAATTTCTGATTAATTTAAAGTAATTTGGTACATGAGAAGATAACATGATAAAAAAACAAAAGAAACAAGGGATAATAGAAAAGCAATCTAGAGGAGATCTAAATAATTTTAGAAATGGAATTAAAACAATATATAATCAGGAAACTTTAAGACTGAGAATTTTAATAGTGTTCTGGAAATTATAAAAATAATCAAACAGAAATCCCAGAAAGCGAAATTACAACAGTTAATATCAGCCTGTAGATGAGGTGAGCAGCACATCAGTCACAGATGATGAAATAATTAGTGAACTGCAAAATAGTTCCAAAAAAAGAATTAACATGAAGCACAGAGAAACAAAGCAAAGAGAAAGGTGTGAAATGAACTACTGCATGTGACATAAGACCCAAGTAGAAAGAACAGAGATAATAGAACAAAGGCAATATCTGAAGAGAAAAATAACATAATCCTACAAAATTGATGAATATCCAGTGAAAAATTAAGTCATATCTTATCTTCATCCCTCTTAACAGGAACATCTTTAGACAATGTGGTCATTTATAGGCAAATTATTTGGGGAAGATATCCCAGATAACTGAAGTTAAGGGTTTGGTTGATTTCTCAAAAAAAAAAAAAAAAGGAAAGAATGTCAATTGAAGATTATTTGTTTTGATTACCATCAGAATTGACACTGTATCCTGAAGATCATATGAGGAATCTTTAGATTATGCCTCAGAATTTGCTGTTTAACGTATAGAAAGCAGTGTTTATCTGTGGATCTTCTTATTTATTCAAAAAATACCATGAAGTTACTATCCCTTCACAATTCCAAATGTATGTGTCTGAAAACCTGTCTTCAAGTTATCTTAGAAGTAGCAGCAGGAAAATTGCACACAGAAAGTGAGAGTTTTTTTTGCACAGTTGAAGTAAGGTATTGTCAGGCTATAATGATGAAGAGCTCATTGTTGTAATGACAGGAAGACAAGAAAAGAATATACAGAGAGAGAGAAATGCAAATAACTTTTTAGATTTCGAAAATTTATCATTAATGGTAGTGCTATCTAAACAAAAATAAATTATCCATAGATATTTATCAAAATGGCTGAAATTGAAGACTTAAAATATCAAGTATCAAGGAGGTGGACAAATAGTCAGTGAGAGTATAAACTGAAAATGCCTAGGAACCCTTATACCTCTACAGATACCACATTTTTAAAATTGTTTAAAATTGTGGTTTTAAAAAATTCTGCTATTTCCTAAAATTATGCAATGCATTTTGTACAAAATATGATTGAATATTGTTGAAGAATTGTTGTACAATTCTACAGTTTGTAGGATAAATAGTGAGACACAAATAAAACACGTTGGAAAGTGAAAACATGAAAAGGCATTCACCCTCTCAAATCCTAAGATATTCTGAAGCCAAAGTAGTTAAGACTATTTTTTCATGGAAAAATATATCAATATAAAAAGAAAATAAAACAAGAAGTCCAAAACACATCCATGAGTAAATGGGAACATGGTAAGTGCATTCACATATTTGTGCAACTATTACCATCATTCATCCAAGACTGAAACTCCTATTAAACAACAATTGCCCATGCCCCAGACCCCAACTCCTGGCAACAACCACTCTACTTTCTGTCTCTATAAATTTGGAATCATAGAGTCTTTGTCTTTTTGTTACTGCTTAGTTCACTCAGTATAATGTCCTCCTGGTTTATGAATGTAGACCATGACAAGATATTTTTCCTTTTTAAAGATGAATGGTTTTTCATTGTATATTCACACCACATTTTGTTCAACTATTTATTCATTAATAGATGACTGGGTTGCATATATGTTTTGACTATTGTGAATAGTGTTGCTGTTATCATACTTTTTGTTTTTCATTTTTTCCATTTTAATATTTCCTTTTTTGATATTTGGGGGATACAAACCTATCCTTGACATCAGTTTTTAGACGTTCTTGTCATTTTTTTTAATTTGTTTTATTTTTACATATACATATGTTTATTAGGTTTGCACTTTTTGCCTTCACAGAATTTAAAAGGCTTAAAATTTAATAACAATAACAATGTTTAAGATAAAGACTAGAAACAAAAACCACGTAAAGAATGAACGAAGATAAATACATTCAGAAAAGAAAACAGACTATTATTGCATCAGATTATTAAGCAATATTAATAATAATAATGCAAAGAAAGTAATGTGCACATTGTCAAATAAGAATATATCTATTACAGAAAGCTTTGGCTCTGAGGCTCAGTATGAAGTCATCAGTTAACTTCTCATTTTTTTCCAAAGTCTCAAAAAATAGACAACTAATATTATATAAATAAAAGTAAAAGAGAGTTTCAAAAAAAAGATCATGCCAAATCTTATAGACAATAGAAAAAGAAGAAATATTTCAAAATCATTCTACTTAATTTGGATACCCCTGATATTGAAATTGGAGAAAACATATTGTTATAAAGAGAAATTACAAATATATTTCACTTATAAATGAGTCATTTCTTTTTTTAATGCATGCCAACTAAATTTTATAACACAAATTCATCATTTAATTTTTGGTCTTATTTTATCTCTCAATCTTTTTATTTCAGCTTACTTTGTTTTATTTTAGCCTGCTCTCTTTATTGATCTTATTTCTGAATGATAGATGCCATGGTTTGGTAACACAGTTTTTGTATTAGGTTAATAACAATTTTATTAAAATCTATGAATAAAGAAGATTGTGTATAGGAAAGGGATGGATGCATAGATTCCATCTTTGAGACTTCGTCAATCAGTCTAAAGATATTGTAATCCCAAAATTAATACTTAATAGTGATTTCACAGTTATTTGTGAGAAGTTTGGGTCATTGACCTACATATTCCCAGCTGTGGTCAAACATAGCTGTGTTCTACCATTTTGTTTCTGCTTTCACACCGTAAATCTGTCCTTCTTAGAATTATTTAGCACAATGTTTTTTGCATTGTTTTAAATTTTGTTTTTGGTCATTTTGCTGTTTAAAATGCCTGAAAAGCATTGCTGAAAAACTGTGTAGCGTTCCTAAGTACAAAAAGACCGTGATGTGCCTTATGGAGAAAATATATGTGTTAGATTGGCTTCTTCAGACATGAATTATAGTGCTGTTGACCATAAGTTCAATGTCAATGAATCAAAAATATGTATTGTAAAGTGTCTTTAAACAGAAACACATATAAAATAAGGTTATGTGTTGTTTTCTTGACTGAAACGTTCTAACTGGATGCTCGTAGGAATTTAACTCTGTACTTCTCTTAGTAGCAATGATTCAGTATAGATCGTTCCTGACTTATAATGGTTGGACTTGCAATTTTTCAACTTTATAATGGTGTGAAAGCCACAAGCATTCAATAGAAAATACACTTCAAAGCACCCATACAACCATTCTATTTTCACTTTCAGTACAACCTTCAATAAATTGCATGAGGTAGTCAACATGTTATTATAAAATAGTCTTTGATAGATGATTTTGTCCAACTGTAAGCTAATGCAAGTGTTCTGAGCCAATTTGAGGTGGACTAGGCTAAGCTACGATGATTGGTAGGTTAGATGTACTAAATTCATTTTCAATTTAGGGTATTTTTAACTTATTAGTTTATCAGCACATAACCCATCATAAGTCACAAAGCAACTGTGTGCTCAAACTCAGTATTCAAAGAAATTGCATAGAACATAACTATCCTCGGTAATAATAACAGACTCACCTGTAGTTTAGTTTATTTGTTAATACAGTATCTCCTGAGATGTAATGTGGCACCACTTCTGTTAACTATTTTTCATGAAAGAAAGAGCATTGATGGGAATTTGTTTTCTCCAGCTTAAGATAAAAATAGTAGAGTTCAGATGAGAGAAGTAAAATGGTGTTCTCCTAGGTTGTTTTTTTGTTTGTTTTTTTTTTAATACACGAACATAAAGGAATCTGTACAGTTCTCTGGTAATTAAAATTTTTGTATCTGTGAAGTAATTGTGAAAGATTGAACGTTTTCTTTAATGTCATATGAATAACTTGATCCATCTTCTGACAGTATTATTAGAGTGAGCTACCAAGTCCATGTTTCTGGTCAACTCAGTTCTCTTTGTTCTCAGTTGATATTACTCACACACCATTCACGGTATATCCCATATTGCCAAATACTCACTATCATTAGCATTTTTCCTCACCTTTTTATGAATCACCATCATATTTATTGAGAATGTGATAATATATTTCAAGGGCATTATGTTAGAAAGGTAATATTTTATTACCTAAATGTCTATTTTTATTATTTTACAGTATTAAACATTGGTAGCCTCTGAATATCAAAAGCAATACACATAATTTATTAGAAAAAATTATTTTGTCTTTTAAAGTGAATTGCCATCATAAGCTAGACTTAAAATATAGATTTAAGGAATAACTTAAATACACATATTAATTATTTATAACTTAAAGATATATAATACTATTCTATTCTTGTAGTGTATAAAGAAAGTATACTTTCTTTTTCTATTTTCCTTATAATATTGACTAGCATATTCCACAAGTAAACCCTGAAATTAGGTGAGTATACCAAAGGATTCCTGGAGTACTATAAAACTTTCAAGAATGGCTCTGAGGGACAGTGTAAAGAATATTTTGTCCAAATAGGTAAAGGATTACTGAAAAACTAACTGTGTATTTCATTTTATTTTCAATAAACCAACAACCAAGTAATTTATGCAAACTAGAAAGATGAGATATGAAGTAGGTAAAAAACATTGTCAATATTTTGGTTGCTAGTAGAATGAAAATTGAAAGGGATAGACTATTTTAAACTCAGGCAAAATAATATAAAGCAATTTAAATTGACCAATCTGTTTAAATACACACATAATACAGCTTTCAAGACTTGAATATTTTAATAATCTTAATTAAATGACATTTTAAATGGAGATGTTCACTATACAGAAATATGGAATACACATTTCTATCACTAAATTCAGTCAATCAATTAACCCTACATGGTTTTCGAGTAGAATTGTTTAAATAAAAAAATTCAATCCAACTCAGGAAAACAAATGAACATACATGTGCAGATATATATAAATAGAGCTTTATTTGAAATTTATCTAACAGTTTTACCCTTGAAATTTTAATTCTTCTGACTTTATGATTAAAATAATCCATATCTCCATGAGTACTACCACAGTCTGTGTCTGTTCCTAAAGGGAAAGAATACTACAATTCTCACAGACATGTTTGGTAACTGAAACAAAATAAGCCAGTTATCGAAGGAAGAATGAATTCAAAGCCCTTAAAAATTAGAAAGTGTGATTACTTAGTCATATATGTTATTATTGGAAGAATATTTAACATTAGATCTTCCCTCCTAAGAAATTTTTAATTGTACAATACCAAATTATTAACTACAGCCAAAATAACATGGAAATCTCCAGATAACTTGAACTTTGTACCAATTCAATGACAATCCATATTTTCTCCTCCCCCCAGTCGCTGGTAAAGGCCATCTGCTTTCTGCTTTGCTGTATTTGACTGTTTAATATACCTCATATAAATTATGATTTTAACAAGATATTTTTCATCCACATTATTCTTATTTCATTTACTTCACCAAACAGAAATTACTCTACTATAATATCAGGAGATATTAAATACATATTACTTCAGTGAAAGAGTAAATCACAAAGTTTTTGAACTATTTTGGTGTTACTATGCCAGATCTTATACATACATATATAAGAAATTACTTAGAAAGGTGAACATTTTCTGTACGAACTATCAAAAGTAACAAATTAAGAAATAAGTCAATTTGGAATATTCTAAATTGCAAGCCTCATGTGTAGATCATTAAGCACATAATTTTTTTAAAAGAAAGTATATAGACATTTAAAATTTGTAGTATTGTTTCTTTTTGTCTGAAGACAGCAGTTGCAGAAATCTAATCATTTTATGTATAGACAGATGTCTATGCTTGTAATAAAAATATTTTTAAAAATAGGCCTTTGGTCTGGGCAACAGAGGTGAGATGAAAAGGAAAACATCATCCTTTGAAAAGTGTCACAATAAGATGCTCATGCTGTGTTGCTATGTGGCTTTCATCACTACCACCTTGAGAATTCAACCTGTGACCATGCAGACAACCTGCTGAATGCAAGAAAAAATACAACTGGAGCAGAGGCTAAATACCAAAATATCATCGATGCTGGTTGAATAAGGCCGCTTAAAATTGGGCAGTGTAGTTTTAGGCACAGATTCCCTGAAGGAAAAACATAAATCAGAGAGGGCAGCTATTGTAGCATCCAGTTCATATTAAAGATTAATCACGAAATAAAAGTTCTGGTTTGAAAAATATTTTTTTAAATGTGCATGTATGCATGTGTGCATCTGTCTTCAAAGTACTCTTGAAATACTTTCTACTCTTCTATTCTTCCTATTAACTTAGACACTAACAATCATATTGAAAATGACATTAAGATTTAATGCCTAAATTATAAATAATACATTCGTTTCTCTTAACTTCCTCCTGTAAGATAATTAAGAAATTGTCAGTCAATATGCTCAGAGATCACAATTCCATTTTAATATCAGTTTAAGATAAGCCAATTAAATAAGCAAATCTCAGCAAATATCAGTTAACCCAGTCCAAACCTCATATTGGTGATTATGGAAATAGCCATGCTATAAACACCATGATTATGTTTTATGGGCTCATGTTTTAGTTCTATTGGGATATTATTTATAATGTTATTTCATGATATGTTTGGTTACATGTTACTTTATGGCTTTTATATTCTTCATTCTTTGCAAGGGCATAAAAATAATACGGTAAGTGTGGGGCAGCTAGTTGTTATGAAGGTCTCAGAGCAAGTGACCCATACAATCAACAACAACCCCACTACCCATTACTTCAGACTATCTCCACAGTGGCACACCATCTCATTTCAGATTTTTCTCACTTCCATTAATTGGATGTCTATAGGCTTTGATGAAAGAAAACTATTCCATGAGAATTTTAGATGTAAAAATGAAAAATTAAAAAAATTCACTGAGCTTGTGGACTCTCTGAAAGCTAATTATAGAATATTTTCATTCTTACCATTTTGTTCTTGTATCTAAATCTACAAAGCATTTAACATAAGTAATACATATTAATATGTCAATCTACTGCCTGTGGTATTTGAGACCTAGTTAGCATTTTTATCGAACTTCTGTGTTAACATTTTCAGAAATGGACTGTTATTAATTACCAATTTAAATCCATATTTTTATACCGTGGTCACTATTAAATGGGTCATTTCAGCAGTAATAGCTCTCACTAAGAGTAATGCTTCAATTTCACTAGAATTCAGTGTTAAAAATTAAAGCGTGCATGTACCACAAGCTATCTGTCATGGTAACTAGACAGCATAAGACATTAACATGATTCTGTTCCTAATGAAAGACACCATTTCATTCCATTGCTATCTTCAAAGTATTTCACTTCTCTTGATCTAGTCTAATTAAAGGATACTGGTTATTTACCCGTCATGTAAAAATAATAATTTCGTACCTTAATAGTAATCTGGGGAGGTATAATTGCTAAATTTGCTTTTCACTGTGTAGAAAATATTGCATATAATTTATTATGGTTGTTTTGTTAGCTCTGCAAAATCTACTATCACTGGTATCATTAAAGGACTCATAGCATTCCTCTGTGCATGTTCATCTTCAAGAAACCTGAAATGTAAAATGTGCAAATTTCTTCTCTCCATCTCTTATTTTTCTATAGCCCACATTGTTTTTTTCCAAAAAGATAACTATCAAATGCAAACAGCAGGTTATGAGATAGCAGCTCTGAGATAGTAGTTCTGTCTCAATTACTCCAACTGTGGGATCTAGAAAAAATTGCTTATCCTCCCTGAGCCACAGTTATCTTTTGAGGATTTCATATACTCTTCTGGTTATTGTTTTGATTCTATAATGCTACATCACCTTCAATTAAAAGCTAGAATTAAATAAAAAGACTTAACTCTAGAAAATTTACTTTGATGTCAAATGAGATAAACATTATATGTCATAATGAAATACATTTCCTTTACCTTAAATATGCTACAAACTATTGTCCTATAATATTTAAAAGGAATGAATATAAAATAATTTACATCTTATTTATTTAAAGATAATTATTTAATATCATATTTAAAAGCACCAAAGCATTGCGGATTTGGAAAGAGAGCAGGTGGTGTGAACATAAAAATGCTTCTTTTCCTTAGGAAGTTCACACCTCAGAGTCTTTGTAGCAAAGAATGATTTCTTTAAATTCATATGCACACCCACATAAACACCATTTTAAAGCATTGCTGTGCTATAAGATGAAGAAGAAAATTATTAATGCCTTTTCTAACCCAATTGCCAATACCTTTTCAGTGCTAGGAAGTAAACATTACATGTTTTACTGTTTTTTAAATGTATTTGAAATCATTTTTATGGCATGCCAATCAAAGAATTGGCTATCCATAACTAAAATATCATGTAGTCATCCATCATGAAATTTTAAATCATATCCCTGAATGTAGAACGCTGTATCTATACTGGAAGTTAAATGTGAAACTGTAAAGTTGTTACTACTACTGGGATGACTAGGCATTGCTGTCAAACTGGCTTCGTTACTCCAGCTTGCTCCTAAGATCGATTCCCTATTCATCCACATGATTCTCTAGGAGATGATATTATCCCTAGTTCAAGGGGCATCTTGATAGGGCTGTGAAAGCATTTCTTAATCTCGCCACTGTTGACATTTCAGGCTGGATATTTCTTTGTTATGGGTGAGGACTGACCTATGTTTTATAGACCATTTAACAGCTTCCCAGGCTTCTAGCTACTAGATGCCATTAGTGCTGTCCTAATTGTTAACAACCAGAAAATGTCTCCAGATATTGCCAAATGTCTCCTTGAGAACAAAATCACCTCCTCACTCATAACTAGTGGAGAACCACTGGTCTAAGAACACTCAGTCTCAGAAAGGCCAAAGATTCACACAGAAGAGGACTTCTGGAAAGGTTCTGGGAAGAAGTTTCACCTCTAAGAGAAGACATTAAGAACCCACTTCTCATCTTCCTTTGATGATTGTAATATCTGCATATGATACTTAGAACTACTATGGCCATCATTAAATAAATATGAAGGGAAAACTAATGTAATGAATGGTGAAAGAATAGAGGGAGAGATTCTGGAATACTGCAGCCATTGGGTAGTTGAGTCATCCATAGCTGAATCCCACCATTTAGACATTTTCCAATGTAACAGAAATTATTATTATTATTATTTTAGTATTTAAGCAAGTGTGAAAGGATATTTTGATATTTAGAGAAAAATGCTTGAATTTCACAATAAGGAAATGTTATAACATGGGTAATAGCTTTTACAGATCTTTTCTTTGGCTGTTTTTCACCTTCTCTGATGTTCAGAAGTTTTAAAAAAATCTATAGTGGAACAATATATTTATTATGACTTTGAGTTTTTTATATTTATCAAAATGAAAAAAATCCTCTTTTGTTACCAAAATCAATCTGATTAACATTAATTTGAAAATTCATGACATGTATAAGACTAATTAAAAAAACCTTTTTTCTCTGTATAAATTCAGAGAAACAGCAAATACTTGTTTCGTTAATGCTAATTAGGATACTTTTTTTATTTAGTTACAATGTAGGAAAGTTTTTTCCCCCATAGCATTGATTTTTTTCTTTTCCCAAATGACAAGTATTTTCAATCTTACTTCAAGGTTTGTAACTTCCTTCTCTGCATTAGTTCTACCACATATTGTTGAAATTCATATATATCACAAAGCAGTCTACTGGAACAACATGAATCATACCTCTTCATGGTCTCTAAGCTTAAAAAACTAATTTTGAGGAAGCAGAAATTCCCTTGCCTATTGAGTAAATTGTGACCTTTAACTTAAAAGAAGTACTCTCCTGGAGATAATATTTTTCCTCTTCTTTATTCTCTTGTGAAGTATAGAAAATTTGCTTTTCCTATTTCTAAAAAAATGCCATCTTTTAAAAAAATAAAATATTTTATTTTATTACCTCATTAAATTATCTTTTTTAAAGAGATTTCTGATTCATCACCTAATCAATGCAGAAATCTAACATGATATCTCAGGAATGTGGAGACCCAGACACACAATACCTTCCTCATTTCTCGCCTTCATCAAACATGTATGGCAACTTAAGTTTGTTCACAAACTCGATGATCATCTTCAATAATTAGCATGGTTTTACAGATTTCAAATACCTGTTGTATTAAATTGTGACATCTGTTCGATCCTTCCTGATTACTTCCTTTGGTGAAGTAACCAGCATTTTTTAGTCACACAGACTCTCTTCTGTGTAATGATTCTATTTTTCTTGTCATCCCTCTCTGATAACCTCTCCTCCTTCCTACATTCAGTGTATGGTATGGTCTTTAATTTTAATTCCCCTTCTCAATACCATTAGATTACTTGCCCTGTCACACTTTGTCATACCTGCTTGGCAAAATCAAATTTTTAGTTATACCTAAACTGCTTCATTGTGCTTCATTTTATTGCACTTCATAGATATTATATTTTCCCCAAATTCAAAGTTTGTGGCAGAGGAAGGAAGAGCAAATGGTTGAATAACATTCACCCTGACCATCTCCCAACAGGAGCACCAAATTCGACAACTATTTACACTAGAAAGTACCTCCATAAGAACCAAAAATCAGGTAAGTGGTAGCAGTACCTGGCTTTAACATCATTTGTGGAAAGCAGCACTGAAGAACACAGGCACGGTATTCTTGCGTGGCTTATGGCATCCATCCCATGATCGCCACCATGGTGAGAGAGAATCTGAGAATCTCTGTACTTGGAGGTGGGAGGGTAAAGTGATTGTGAAACTCTGCAGTGGAATCGGGGCCTCCCAGTCACAGGGCAAAATAATAAAGGGCAGAATTCTGCCATTGCCCACAGTGGAAGTATTTCACAGCAGTTCTGGCTGAGAGAAATCTGCCTCAACAGTAGGCACCTGAGTTCTGGCTAGCTCCAGTAGAGGCTGACTATAAAGTGGCCTGTGGCCCAGAATAAATTTAAAAGGCTGTCAGATCACAAAGCCTACAGTCCTTGGTCAAGTCCTAATGCTGCACTAGGAAAGAAGCTAAGAGACTTGGGGCACACATGAGTGAGACACCAGATGTGGTGGCCAAGTTAAGTTCATGTGTCACCCCTCCCCCAAGTCAAGGCAGTGCAGCTCAACGAGCGTCCCCTTCAGCTTGAGGAAAGGGGAAGGAAGAGTGTGCAGAGCTGGCTGTGAGGCAGCATTGCCCCCACAGCCTGGGGAACACTCATGGAATGAACCCCCAACTGCTTCTCCTCCTTTCCCAAAACAATCCTGTTGCTTTCTTCATGCTCCCCCTGCCAGAAGTCACCAAGCTCTGTCTTTCTTTTTTTCTTTATGGGTTATTATTATTATTATGGATTCATTTGGGGTATAAGAACCCAGGTTGCTCTTTCTTTGTCTAGCTAATTTTTAAGAGCTATGCAGAGATCCTTGTGATCTTTCCTTTTTTACATCTTATCATATGTTAATGAAGTTGAGTAGAAACCATTAATAGGATGATTTGCCTTTATTAAAGTCATCCATATTTTCCAATCGTACTGTAAGACCAAAGATATGTCTTTTGCCTATGCTACTTCCCCATATTGTCTATTCTGCTTCCCCCTAGACAACCCTGTACAGATATTATAACATAAAGCTGATTTTGTGCTTTGGGTCTGGCTGCAGCCATCAGCTCAGTCAGACCTCCTGATCCCATCTTTCATCTTTGTGTCTTTGTGCTATATTTTCCTCAGTCCCTGCCGCTTCTACTCTGGTTCTCTCCTCTTTCCTGTGCTGATTCTTGAAAGAAGATTATAAAGGACTTTGTATTGGAACATGGGTACCAAATCAGCCACCGTAAAATTAAGTTCCAAGCAGAGTCTAGGCCTTAGTTACTGGTTGGCATTTTTAGATCCACCCTGGAAGAGTAGTGAACCTCTTGACCTGAAGAGAAAGACACAGTCATGGCAGTGTATGTGACCTACTGATGAAAGAGTCTTTGGTTTGGGCAACACTACGCTGGCTTCAGATTTCACCAACCACAGTCCCAGCTGAAGTAGCCATGGGAGTGCTCACATCATTCCTCCCGCAACTGCAGGGAGCCAATCATAGAAACTGGACTCATTTAGACAGGGGGAAAAGTTCTAGAAGAGAGTGAGAGACTTCTCCTGGAAATCCAGGAAATGTTTGGCTCTCACACAAGCCCATCAAGGCAGTATCATCGAGATCAAGGAGTCTGCAAGAATCTCCACATTACTGGGTCTGGAGCACCCTCTAGAGTGTTGATATAGTTGCAGTGCCCAAAGACATCACAGTACTCAATTCCCACTGAATATTTGGAAAGCCATCTCAAGAAGGGTGGGTGCAAACAAGTCCAGACTGCAAATATCTAATCTTCAATGCCCAGATGTAAAAAAAAACATACACAGGCATTAACAGCATCCAGGAAAACAGGACCTCACCAAACAAACTAAATAAGGCACTAGTGAACAATCCCGGAGTGAAAAAGACATGTGACCTTTCACACAGAGAATTAAAAGTTGTTGTTTTTAGTAATATCAATGAGCTTCAAAATGAAATAGGGAAGGAGTTCAGAATCCTATCAGAGAAAGTTAACAAAAACTTTGTCATAATTTTAAAATATCAAGAAGAAATTATGGTGCTGAAAAATTTAATTCACACACTGAAAAATAAATCAGAGTGTATCAAAAACAGAATTGAGTATCCAGAAAAAAGAATTAGTGAGATTGAAGGTGTGCTGTGTGAAAACGCAAATAGAAACCCTAAAAGAGCAGGAGTATCCATGTTTACATCAGATAAAAGTACCACTCCAGTGGGGCAGTGCCTGTGGCTCAGTGAGTCGGGCACTGGCCCCATACACTGAGGGTGGTGGGTTCAAACCTGGCCCTGGCCAAACTGTAACTAAAAATAGCCAGGCATTAGTGCAGGTGCCTGTAGTTCCAGCTACTCATGAGGCTGAGGCAAAAGAATCACCTAAGTCCAAGAGCTGGAGGTTGCTGTGAGCTGTGATGCCAGGACACTCCACCAAGGGTGACAAGGTGAGACTCTGTGCCAAAAAAGAAAAAAAAAATCCCACTCCAGTGAACACACAAATAGTGAGATAGCAAAACAGCATTATTGCTGCTCTGGAGAAAATTTGAGTGACCTGGATAGTTTGAACTAGCGTTAACATTCCTGTAAGTCTAAAGACTAATTCAGAGCAAAGCAAGGCCCTGCCTCTCTTCCACTCTTTGAAAGCTCACAGAGGTAAGAAATGTACCAAAGGAAAAGTTTTAACTAGCAGAAGTTGGTTCATGACATGTAAGGAAAGAAGACATTTCTAAAACATGAAGATGAAAGGCAAAGCTTCAAGTGCTATTGTAGAACCTGCAGCAAATTATCCAGAAGATCTAGCTACGATAATTGATGAAGGTGGCTACATTAAACAACATATTTGCAATGTAGACAACAAGGCCTTCTATTAAAAGAAGATGTCATCTAGTATATTCATAGCTAGAAAGAAGTCAATAATTGGCTTCTAAGTTTTAAAGGACAGACTCATTCTCTTCTTAGGGCCTTAGACTCTCTTCAAAGTTTGTGACTTTGAAGCCAATGCTCATTAGTCATTCTGATAATCTGAAGGCCCTAAACAATTATGCTAAATTTATTTTGCCTATGCTCTAGAAATAAAATGACAAAGCGTAGACGAAAGCACATATTTTTGCAGCGTAGTTTACTGAATATTTTATGTTCACGTAGATAAAATGTGCCAGATAAAAATATTCCTTTTAAATATTACTGCTTATTGACAATGTATCTGGTCGCCCAATGTCCCTGGATGTAGACAAAGAGATTAATGTTGTTTTCCTGCCTGACAACACAATATCCATGCTGTAGCCCATATATTTAGGAGTCATTTTAACTTTCAAATATTAATATTCTAAGAATACATTTTGTAAGGCTATAGCCTCCAGGGATAGCCAATTCCTCTGACAAGTATAAGCAAAGTATACTGAAAAACTCTGGATGCCATTAAGAACACTTGTGATTCATAGGAGGAGACCAAACTATCAATATGAACTGCAATTTAGAAGAAATTGATTCCAACCCTCATGAATGACTTTTAAAGGTTCAAGATTTCAGTGCAGACAGTAACTGTAGAAATAAGCTTAATAGCGAGAGAACTAGAATTGAAATTGGAGCCTGAAGATATGAGTGAATTGCTGCAATTTCATAATAAAACTTGAACAGATGAGGAGTTGCTATTTATGAGTGAGTAAAAAGTTGTTTCTTGAGATGAAATCCAGTTTGGTGAAGATGCTATGAACATTGTTGAAATAAAAACAAAGCATTTAAAATGTTACATATATAGTTGCCAAAGCAACAACAGCATTTGAAAGAGTTGACTTCAATTTTGAAAGTTCTATTGTATCTGAAATGATAACAAACAACATCACGTACTACAGATAAATATTTTTTGAAAGTAATAGGAGATCTATTGTAAATAGGTGATCAATTTTAATAGGTGATGTATTATAAATTTCATAATTTTCTTTTTTAAGACATTTCCACAGCCACCCAAGCTGTGAACAATTGGCAGCCATTTACATAAAGACAAGATTTTCTCACCAACAAAAAGATTACTAGTTGCTAAATGCTCAAGTGATCTATGGCATTTTTTAGAAATAAAGTATGCTTAAATTAAAGTAGATACATGTTTTTTGACATAATGCTGTTGCACACTTAGTAGACAGTACAGTGTAAACATAATTTTATATATCCTGGGAACCCCAGCCAAAATGTGTGGTTCATTTAGTCATAACCAAACCCACGATATATGTGATGCATGCTTGTAAAAAAAACTACTCAATCGCTTTATCTGTTCTCTCTTTACTTTATTACTATGATGCTCAAGTGAACACTAAATACTTTCCACTCATTGTATTGCATTTCTATCTTTCATTCTCTTCTCTACTGTACTAGAAATTTTTTTCACTTTTTACTCTCTTCCCAAACCTACTCACCTCAATGTTTCTCTCAAGTGATGACATTGTCCCTACTTTTCTAAGAGAGTAAAATACAAGATTCAGTACTCATTATCACTTCTAGCCATCATCTAACATCCTCAGCACTTCACCCTCTTCAAAGTTGTTAATTTCCCATTCTTGCACATCTATGTTCATGGCTGTTATGGTTTGAATGTATTTCTTAAACATTCATGTTTTGGAAACTTGATTGTCAGTGCAATAGTTTGGGGAGATAGAGCCTCATATGTGATTGTGTCAGGACAGCTCTGCTGCTGTGCTTGTTGTGGGATCAGGTTAATTATCAGGAGAGCTGGCTATTACACAGCATGTCCACTCCTCCTGTCTCTGCCTTATGCACTTCCTTCTCCCATCCACCCTTCCACCATATGATGAAACCTACCCGATGCTGGCACCATGTTGTTGGACTTCTAGGCCTCCAGAATCATAAACTAAAAAGACTTTTTAAAATAAATTATCTAAGTTGTGGTATTCTGTTACAGAAGCAAAGAGGGAACAAAGACAACGGGAAACCCATGCTTTCTGTTAGTTACTCCAAAACCCTGAAGTCATTCAGGAGTCTATTTTTCACTCACACGTGGCACCATATTCTTCAGCATATCTTATTAGCTGTACCTTCAAAACACATATAGAATCTGATATCTACTTATCATCCCCACTTCCAGCAGATCATTGTCTTACTGTATTCATGAAATCACATCCAGCTTGCCTTCATGGTTCCAGCATCCTTCCATTTAATATAGCAACTGAGATTCCATAAATATTCTTACACAAGCCTTCCTCAGACTTAATGAGTTGACTCAGTTGCTGTTTAATATTTTCGTCAGTATCGTTATCTTTTGTTTTGATGACTTTAAAAAAAAGTTTCTTGTCTGTTTTCTTGTTTTACAAACAACTGTCTCACTAAGCACTTTTAAGATTCGGACATGAGATTTTTTTGTTTTAATTTCTCTTATTCTGATTTCATGGCTCACATTTCTAGGAAAAAAGTATTTTAATATATGTTTATAACATTGTAGGTCTTCAGCTATACTTTCATCATTGGTGGCAAGTATTTTTTTTTTCAATTGTCTCCATTCAGGTTGTATTTTATCCATATCAAAACCTCAAGTAAAATTAAGTTCGAAACAGAGCCCAGGCCTTAGTTACTGGTTGGCATTTCTAGAACCACCCTGTAAGAGAAGTGAGCCTCTTGACCTGAAGAGAAAGACACAGTCATGGCAGTGTACGCGACCTACTGATGAAAGAGCCCTTGGCTTGTGCAACACTATGCTGGCTTCAGATTTCACCAACCACAGTCCCAGCTGAAGTAGCCTTGGGAGTGCTCAGATCATTCCTCCTGCAACTGCAGGGAGCCAATCACAGAAACTGGACTCATTCAGACAGAGGGAAAAGTTAGGAAAGAGAGTAAGAGACTTCTCCTGGAAATCCAGGAAATGCTTGGATCTCACACAAGCCCCCCAAGGCAGTACCATCATGGGACTGCAAGAATCTCCGCATTACTGGGTCTGGAGCATCCTCTGGTGTGCTGATACAGTTGTAGTGCCCAAAGCCATCATCACAATACTCAATCCCCACTGTATACTTGGAAAGCCATCTCAAGAAGGGTAAGTGGAAACAAGCCCAGACTGCAAATATCATAACACCTAATCTTCAATGCGCAGACATCGAAAAACATACACAAGCATTAACAGCATCCAGCAAAACAGGACCTCACCAAACAAACTAAATAAGGCACTAGTGAACAATCCTGGAGTGATTATCTTTTTTTTTTTTTTTTTTTTGAGACAGAGCCTCAGCTGTCACCCTGGATGGAGTACAACCTCCAATTCCTGGGCTCAAGCGAGTCTCCTGCCTCCACCTCCGAAGTAGCTGGGACTACAGGCACACACCACAACGCCTGGCCATTTTTTGTTTGCAGCCATCATTGTTGTTTGGTGGCCCAGGCTGGATTCGAACCCGTCAGCTCAGGTGTACGTGGCTAGGGCCTTAGCCCACTGAGCCACAGGTGCCGAGCCAAGTGATTATCTTAACTTCAAATAACTTTATAAAGTAAAACTTTATCATTTGATTGCTACTTATCTGTTAAATGTTAAGGATGTGCCACTATTGTGCTATATTCTAGGGACATATTGATTTACAGTACAGAGAAATGGCTTTATGAAAGGATATTTTAATAATTACAAGACATTATACAATAAATACTAAGAATTATATATTGCAGTGGAGGTAATAAAGTGTTATGGAAGTTGATCTTTAAGAGATGCCTTTTGAAACTCACACTAAAAATGATTTAGGCCAATATAGGAGGAAGAGAAGAAAAGAAATCATGGGCAGCAGCAAACAAATGAAACTGTGTGGGAGAGATGACACAGGACGTGGAGGGTGACGGGTGAGATGTGAGAGGCCAGCTGACCTAGCTCACATCTGTTCTCTAGCAGCCATTGGAGATTGAATAGCATAATAAAAACTCTTTTTTCACTGTTTCCCATCTAATTTCTTTACTGTTTTCAGAGACAATAGCTTGCATTTCTTCTCTGTGAATATTTTTTCTGTTATCTATTACTGGTTACCTTCATTTATTTCAGATTACAGCCATAACAAAGCAGTTTTCTGAGTTCACAATGAAACACATGGCTCTTCCCACAATCTTTGCTGTTAATGCTCACAATTAGTCACTTTCTCCTTAATGGATTCACTAAAAACTAGCATTTAATCACTGAAGAAGGAGTGCCTACAAATAATCCAAAGCAAAGGGGAAAAGTGGTTAAGCCACAACCACTTTAACTGAAGAAGGGGGTACCTGAGAAATACAATTCTTATAAGGTATAAGCAAGATGTTTTCTAATACCTTGTTGTTTATATTATCATTAATCCAATAAATATTAATGGCTAAACTGTTACATTTATATTATATCACAGTTGCATTATATATTATTATGTCATAGCATTCCAAACTACATATAAAAAAGCTATTTTAGTATCTGAGAGTGAAAACTGCTATTTCCTATCAATAATCTGAATTCTCTAGAAAGAGAAATTATAACATAGAGTTTATGTTTCTGTTCTACATCTCCTGAAATGCTGAAATGTGAGCTTCAAAAAATGTAGTCCTTCATATAAGATGGATAATAAAGTAAGAAAGAAGAAGCAGAATCGTATAATGTCCATTGAAAAGGTTTATATTCAAACTCCAGCTGCAACTCTCATTTAAAACGTGATCACTGGTAAATCGCTTAACATTTCTGAATGGTTTAAATCTGTGAAACTATCATCATCACCATAATAATTCTATTATAGTATTTTAGGATATAGCCTGTATTTTGCTTTGTGGCACTCATTATTTTTCCCCTCTCTGCATGTGTACCTGTTCTACTTGCTTTTTCTCATTCTTCTCTTCACCAAAAATAATTTGATGGGGTTGAAGTCAGGTGATACAACTACATCCATTAGTATTTTAAAAAGTACATAACACGTTCTGTTCATATCCAAAGATATAACACCAATTATTATTTCTCTTAGAAAGGAAATTAAATATTGTAGACGTTTAAATGCAAATTTCACATGTCATAATATGTGTTTTAATTTTCAGCATCTCTCTTCCTTATGAAATAAAACTAATTGTACCAAATAAACCTCACAATAATCAGACTCTTTCTTAGAAAAACATGCTTTGGCAATAATAATTTGCTTGGGTAGGTAAATCTAGCAATATGAAAAAAAGATTAGCAAAAGGTTAGCAAAAGCAATATTTAATTCAATTCATTTCATAAAACCATAATCATTTTGAAATCTTTTTTTATTATTTAAGTCGTACATTTCTAATGAAGTTATTTGATTATGATACCCTAGTACCATTTATTTTTAATTTTTTTTTGTAAAATTTACTTTGTTCATTATGTTTCCTACTCTGAGATATTTTTACCAATTGGAATACAAAAAATTAATGGATCTTTATTTTGTTATCACTTCCAGAGTAAGGTTGGTTCTTTTTCACAATTACATTTGTTTGAGGTAATTTATTTGTGAAGTTCATTGGCAACTTGTCCACTGTATGCCACTGGAGTAATGAAAATGTGGCTGAGAAATAAGATGCATTTTCCCTTCGACATTCTTAGACATCATCCTTAAATAAACTATTTCTTTATCAACTTTAATTAATTCACATGTTTTAAAATATAACACAGGAAAAAGAATATGGAGAAAAATATAAAATATACCTTTTTAACGCATATATTTTATATGCTACAGTGCCCGATTTTAGTTACGAGATTTGTAACCAAAGTAGAAAAATTTTATTAAGATTTGGTAACTTTGAGGGCCCATGTAGCTGTATAGGCAATATTCTTTGGTCTTTAATACTCAGTTTATTTAAATTAAAGTACTAATGTTTGAAGATACATTTGTTTAAAGTCCTGTTGTGATGTAAAGTAGACAAAAGTACAAAAAACAACAAACCCAAAAACAAAAAAACAAAAAAATACCTTGTCTCTCTCTTATACTATACATGATTACAGGTATCCAGGGTCTTATTCTTTCTTGCCTAATATTTCACAGAGGTTTAGAGAAATGATATTTAAGTACTTTTAATTTTTTCCCTTATGACTGGTCTTCCAACCTAATCCTTTTAGAAGTTTTGCATGGATCCGATAGAGATCAATCTCGTAATCCAATGAACTGGTA
Source organism: Arctocebus calabarensis (assembly GCA_963573935.1). Lineage (NCBI taxonomy): Eukaryota > Metazoa > Chordata > Mammalia > Primates > Lorisidae > Arctocebus > Arctocebus calabarensis. Next base: position 40,268 of record CAUYON010020229.1, read on the forward strand.
GGCCCCATTATCATCTCAAAATTGCTCCTCTCATTAGAAGTGATTGTTTTCTGCTTAGATTACACCAATCATTTCAGCCTCCACAATCATCACAAGAGACTTCTCAGCACTCATCACGAACAGTTAAGTGTTCACCTTGGTAACATCTGATTTTTAATTTTTTGTTAGATGAGACTAATAAAAAAATCAGATCAATGGTGCTGAAATAGTTCTATATATTTCTGTGTTATTTTTGTAATGTGTACTTTCAACAAATTGATTTTTATGTATTTGTACATATAATATATGCAAACATATTTAAACTGCAGGTTCCCTAAAACAAAATATACCCAAGAGAATATAGAATTGCACTTGAAAGAATCCATGTATTTCTGGTTCACTAGGGTAGCTTAGTGATTGGCTGATCTTCATCCTGATAAAATATATAAAATATATTTTTAATGAAATATATGAAAATATATTTTTCAGAATTTTACATGACAGAAAATAATCAATTAAAAGTCATCTCTTTCAATAGCAAAATATTGCCTACTTCTCGAAAATGAATTAACTTGTTTATAATATTGTCTTATATCACAGTTTAATGCATTCTTTTATAAAAATTTAGAAAACTATAATTTATGCATGAGTATTAGATCATAAAAAAATTCCTGCTGTTTGTAATAAAGATTGTTAATATGAAAACAACAAAGAGTATTTATTTTTGAAGGAGAAATACAAGAATTAGAAAGAATTATCTTTGAATTTTCCCCTTGAAGAAGGTTTTCTTACAATTTATCAAGAATTTAATGAAGAATAGCAGGAAATAAAAATATTTTTACTGCATACATTATTAATCTTTACTTTTAACATAAGCTTATTGTCCAAAATGTAAAATAAGTAATAACTACTATATTATGGGACTTTCATCTCTTTTGTGGACATTCCAAAGTCTGTTTATTGACTTTTACCAGTACTGATTAGAAATAATTTCCACCCACCACCCTCCAGCCAGCCTCCCCATGAGGGAAGGTAATCAGTGGGACCTCATCTTTTGTGCATGATGCAAGGGTTCATGTCAAATCTATTAAGAGTAGAGTATAAATGTCTTAATGCAACAATTAAGTAAGAGAGATGAAGGCTATGCTAACCAATGTGATGTGAGCGTTCCAAATTGTATATAAAATCAACACATTGTACCCCTTAAATGCATTAGTATACACAGTTATGATTTAATAAAAAATAAAACAAATTTTTAAAATGAAAAATAAAAATAATTTTTAATAAATTATTTTGCAATAATTAATAGAGAACCAAATTTTTCTTACAGAAAACATTTCCTGTGGAATTATGTAACTTTTAATATCCTTTTCTCTTTATAGTCACACAAAAAATTTATTTTTATTAGATTTAAGAAAATAAATCAATAATTTGGGGATTACATATGGATGATGTAAAACTCTAGAAATCATAATACCTATGCATTTTTCTCTAAGTATAATTGTGCCAATCTGGAATTTATTTTTCCTTATTGGTACATAAATAATTTGGTAAATAAGATTTTTTAGTTTAGTTTACCTATCTGCTACTGTCTGATAACAACACTGTCAGTACAATTTTAGCATAAAACTGATTATCTATAATATTCATTTAAAATCCAAATGATGATACAGAAAATTGCAAGTAAGAATAAGGAAATAATTTTGCAAAATAATACAAATATTATGAATTTATTGGTATCTACTGGTTATGAAATATTAGTAATAAAACATATAACTAATGTATTATCCATAATTTTATAACTCAAGAATTTTGTTAATAAATAATATATACAATATGAAATTCTGATGAATTTAGTCTGCCAAAAAAAGCAAATGAAATATTTTTGTATTCCCTTATTTATTTGTGCACTCATTTATCCAGCAAACATTTATTAGCAGCCACTTTAAACCAGAAGTTGCAAATTGATGCAGTATTATCTGATGAGAATTTAATAAAGTTTTATATGGATTATCATTTTGTTTGTCTTTTTAATCTGTTCTACATTCTTTTTTTCTAGACAATCTCTCCCATTAACCATGAGTTCACATGATCCTCTGCCTTTCCTCCCTAGTATTGGGAATGGGATCTTTTCTTTAATTATTAAAAGAGGAAAGAATACCAAAGGATTTTGTAGCTCATTGAGCGAGTAATTGATATATGTACTCTCAACCTGGTGGTTCTTTTTAAAACTATTTTCTTTACTTGTCAACCTTATCAACTGTATTTATTTTTAAGACAACTGATTTTTTATAAAAATACTAAGAATAATAAATGACACTCCTTTTGTGAAAATAAATTCATAAGTTTTGATGATGAAATATAAGGGCAGGTTTTTATGTTTGCTGAACTGTTCATGACCTTTAGTAATTGTTATCCATCTCATTTCATTCTAGGCTCATTAAGCTCAGTATGTTTTTTTAATGCATCACTTTCTGTAGCATTTAGCAATTCTTTTGTTCAATAAGGATTTGAGTTTTTACTAAAAGCTAGTGGACTACCCTAAGAAGAATATGTTCCAGCTCCATCCATGTAAACAGAATGTGATTTTTTTTATCTTTTACCGTTTGCACATTGTGAGAAAATAGTGAGAGATGAATAGTAAAACATGTAGAGGCTCCCAGGTTTCATTTGATACACAAACACCTGGATGCTGGGGATATTTAATAAATACATTGACAGCTGCTTGTACAAAATACTTAAAATTTTATAAAATATAATTTGTGATATGTTGTAAATTATAAAGGTCTTCCAATAAATTTAACTGTATTTTCTTCATTTATGGATGTGAAGAACTCAGTTATCATGACTGACATGTATCTATCGGATGGCCTGGTTTTTTTATTTCAGAGAAAGTTTGACAGATATATGTGTAAAAATTAAACTATTCCATTTCAACTTATGTAATGGAAAGTTTGAAAAATTCATTAATTTATATATTCATTCATTCACTGAATTTTCTGACATGTGTATTATGGCACCATGGACCCAGAACCTGTAGCAATCTGGAGACATACAGGCATCAGAGAGCATCTGGACATTGAGTAGCTTTCTTTTTAGCCAATACAAGGTAGACTCCTGGAATGCCTGAAATATAAAATATGCCTAGAATGTAATATTTTGGCTCTATTGAATATTCATGATATTGGTAACCTCCATCTGACAGTCCTATAGATTTTAATGGATTTTAAGAGTAAAATTTAAATGCAGAAAGGAAAGGTATGGAAGAGATGGGTAGGAAAATAATTTTGTAGTAAGTGCTGGTGCCTCAGTGCACACTGTTATAGATATGGGCAAAAGTCAAGAGAATTATTTCTATCTTGATATATGTACAACCTATGTATTTTGGTAGTAAAAACAATTCTTTCACTTTTTTTTTTTTTTTTTTTTAGAGACAGAGTCTCACTTTGTTGCCATTGGTAGAGTGCTGTGGCATCACAGCTCACAGCAACCTCCAGCCTCCAGCTCTTGGGCTTACGTGAGTCTTTTGCCTCAGCCTCCTGAGTAGCTGGGACTACAGGTGCCTGCCACAATGCCTGGCTAGTTATTTGCTGCAGTTTGGCTGGGGCTGGCGCCCTACTCACAGAGCCACAGGCACCGCCCAACAGTTCTTTCACATTATAGAACACACTCAAGTGTGTCCTACAATATGTACTCAGTGTTAAATAATGCCCAGTATTTTATTTTATTTTATTATTAAATCTTAGCTGGGTACATTAGTGCAATATACCCAATATTTTGGTTTCAGTTTCTGTTTTTAAGTTTGAGATTATTTGCAATTCTTTAACATCAAAGCAATTCAACATCTATTTTGTGAATGTAGAAATGTGTTTCAGACCCTATATTATTTGAAAGTAAAAAAATACAATTTGCATGTATTGAATGAATTCTGTATACAAAACACTGTGATAAATGATTTAACTGAATTTTTTAAGTAATTTTTTTTAATCCTCATAAAAATCTCATGGGATAAGTGTCAAAGAAACAATCATAGAGAGGAAATAAACCTAGAATGCATAGCTAGAAAGAAGCAGACTGTGGCAAGAAAGGGCAGTAGGACTTCTCAGTCTATAATTTAAAATTTCAAACAATATAGGATACTAAACATATAACCTGTAGAAAAGTAGATCAGAATAAAAGATTCAAGCAGATTTCAAATGCAAGGGCAACACTTACATTCATTTATTTGGATGGTATCCTTGTATATAGTAAATAGATTTAATATTGTTGTCAGTGATTTTAGATTATAGTAATCAATAACATTTTCTAGGGGAAGGCAAGAAATTAGTTCTTTTGGGACAATATCAATGACCAATGTTTACATTTTATCAGTTTTTTAAAGAATAATCCAATGCTTACTCATTACTATTAAGATTAGGATAATGAAAAAAACTTATTCATTTACTAAGTGCTTTAGATCACCTATAAAATATGCTACCAAGAGGTAGCTATTATACCATTAACTTTTTGTTGCGTTTTCTTAGTTTTTACATCATTGTAAACATAGGGAACATAAAATTAAATACATACAAATTTTAAAATCAATTTTTACTATAACAGTAACATGCTTATCATGGAAACTTTAGAAAATACTAGTATGTATGATGCAATGGTACATTTCAAAACCATTAAGAAATGAGTATAATTGTGATGGATGTGTTACTTATACTTAGTCCAATGTAAACATTTCATATTGTATATCGAACCCCATAAATACATCAATGTACAAAGTTATGATTTAATAAAAAATAATTTTAAAAAATGTTTTAAAAAAGTAAATTTTAAAAATATTTAGGTTTTCTACCTACTAAAATGATATGTTCATTTTTATGTATATTTCCTCAATTGTATGATGAGTTAGTAAACAGTTCCTTAAATGTGTAAGTTAATAAAGTTAAATGCATCTCTTGTACTGACTTTCATCATAGTTGACCCAGGAATATTCACATGTCTGGATGGAAGATGATAATGAAGAAAAGGATAGACAGATACTGTCAGCTATGGGAAAGTTTAGTAATCTTTCTTGATTTAATAATTGAGTGATTTGGGTCATTTGATATGAGTCTAACAGATGTAGAAGAGCATCAATCATAGTTCTCCCTCAGGAAAATGGCCAATCTGTTACTCTATGCTCCTCTGCTTTTGTTCAAGGAAAAAAAAATTTAGGAATGCTCCCAGCAGAGTATCCAGCTGTATAAACAGTTAGCCACGCAAAGTTCTAGAGGGTAATAGAACCAATCATTGTACAACCCTCACTCATCCCACAAATCCAAATTACTATTGGTAAATGCCTTCAATCTTCAAGTTGCTATTTCAAAGGAAACAGGGAATACTTTCTCAGTATTTGGCATCTGAATATGTACCCCCTAGTTTGGAACAAGGGCAGATGACCAGCAAAGAGAGGGAATGACTTTAAGGTTATCTTTCTCCTGCACAGAAGAGAGGGAATGACTCAACTGGGCAACTTTAAACGTTCTTTTGTGGGTTTTGAGTCCAGCAGGTTTTATGTACCAATCTGTGAAGAACCCATCAAAAGTGTCCAGTGTAGTAGATAATGAATTATGTTTTTAATTTAGTCACGTTAGAAAATTAATAAATTCCAGTGGAACTTTGGGAAAAAGAATGAGGTGGCACCCCAAAATATCTTCAGTTAGGACAAGTTCCAGTGGAACCAAAATGTCCAGAACATCCAAACCACAGAACCGAGAACTCTTGGCGAGAGAGCTGCACCACAGTTCTGATCTGACATAAGCAGAGCAAAACCCACGAGCCAGGAGACAAGCTCGCAGCCAGATGATCTCCAGGGAATCTCTTCATCAAGTTTTAGGAAGACTCTTAAAGGATCTTAATAATCAACTTTTCAGGAATGTAGCACAAGAGACACATTTCCAGAGACTGGAAGGCAGCAAACACAGGAACATTTTTAATGGAAAAAGTGTAGGACAAGGTCAAATCAGCCTATAGCAAATGTGATCCAATGAGGTTTTTGAGTTCAGGCTCCAAAGCAAACAAGAAAAAAAAATCTATTAGATGCAACTTTATATTATTTAATTCAGGTTTTATTATTCTATCAGCTAAAGTATGTCTAAGATAATGTGAAAATTACTTAACTCTTCACATACCTGTGAAAGTCTTTCTGATCCCTTTATAAAACTAGAAAGTATATGAAATTCTCCTATTAAAAATTTTTACCCCCCTAGCAGGGCATGGTGGTTCACAACTGTAATCCTAGCACTTTGGGAGGCCGAGGCAGGTGGATTGCTTGAGCTCATGAGTTTGAGACCAGCCTGAGCAAGAATGAGACCTTGTCTCTACTAAAAATGAAAAACTGAGGCAAGAGGATCATTTGAGCCCAAGAGTTTTTGAGGTTTCTGTGAGCTCTGATGCCATGGCACACAACCAAGGGCGACAAAGTGAGACTCTGTCTCAAAAAAAAAAAAAAAGAAGAAGAAAAAATATCTTTTCCCAGCTCACTTATTATTTAGACAATTTTTTATTACTGAAATTTTCAACATACACAAAAACAGAATAGCATATACCCAGCTCTGTCACTTATCACCATTTTCCAGTGCACAAAACACACCCAGCTTTCCACTTTATATTCTTGTTCAAGGAGCATTATCTCTGGTTTAGTCCACTTACATCCTCTAATTTTCTTCTTGCCTGCCTGGTCTGCTTTCCATGCAAAATTAGAATGGTTTGTAACTCTGAATACTAGATCATGACATTTTTTACCTGAAATCCCTCATCATCCCCCCCCAGGAGATTTTCTGATCTGTGCCTGACTTTCCTCTCATTTCTGCCCCATGCTCACTGGCCCCCTGACTTTATTTCAACTCCTTGAAGATATCACCTTAAAAGCCATATACTAGTTATTTCTTCCTTCTATGAAACTCTCTTCCTAGATCTTTGCAAGCCTGTTTCTTCAGGGCTTGCCAATCACCAGCACCCTGGACCAAGGACCAAGTCCCACCCTTGGTCCTGCGTTCCCTCTCAAGTACAGCAAGCTCCTGTTCTCCTAAAATTATACTATTTCATGGCACATGAACTAATTCTTACCCCAAGCACTGTGGGTCCACCACAGCTGGCATCGTGTCACAGTTGTATCCCCCGCTGCTAGCCCCATGGTTCTCAGCCTGGATACACATTGGAATCACTTGGACAGCGCTGATTAAAATGGTCTAGGGTGTGACCCAAGCGTCGGTATTTTCAGGCTTCGTAGGTGATCCTAATGTATACCAAGGATTGAGGAAACACTGGCTTGTGAGGCGAAAATGTCTGGCATGTACAAGGTACTTACTAGCCTTTTATTTAAACAAATGAATGAGAACTTCTATTACATAAAGACCATGTAGTACAGTTTCAAAAAAATTATTTTGAATACAAAATACATCATTTAGCAGAAATATATTTTCTTTTGAACCTTTAGGATCACATTCACTCAATCATCTGATTAGGAGGATACTAAACTATTAACAACTCTACTCACAGGCTTTTACCTACTTCAGCTTTTCTAAATTGAAATAGAATTTTGACTGACCTCACTTTCTGGCTCTCTGAATAGAGGAGTTTATTTAAAAAACAAACAAACAAAAAAACTATCTTTGCAGATATTCCTACTTCCCTCCACATTCCAGACTGGAATATGTGGTTATTAGTCCCCTTTTAGCCCCCACCTGTTTTTGGTTTGGTTGCAATTCGTGAAGGCATATAGGATGAACATGGCCGTTAGGTTGGAAAATTTAGACAAGTGCTCTGCCTGCTCTAAGATTGTAATAGGAGCCACAAGGCTGAGTAACAACCGTCTGGGTTCCAGCAAGGACGGACCTCATGTTCCTGCTGCCTTCCTTGTGAATATTTGCATTCGTTACAATATTTGCATGAAGAATCATAAAGCACACTGATCCCTGTGATCATTTCAATAATAGCGAGGGTCGTAATAGCTAGATACAATAGATAGATAGACTTTCTTTTCCATTTTGCGTAGCAGAAAACTGAAGTTTAAAGAGTTATGTTTTGTCCGAGATTCCACAGTTTACGGTAGATCTCTTTAATATAGTGGTATCATCAATTACCAAGAATGATGAGCGAGAAGTGGTGATTGAGCTTTCTTCACAAACCAGTGACTGCAATGTCATTTTTCTTGGTAACCTCAACTGTTCAAGGCTGTCCTTCTCTGCATGCATTTTTAAATATGATGAAATGTGACATGATGGCATTTTAATCAAAGTATCCATTTCTTTTTCTGGCGTAATTGACATGTTTAGAAGTCATATAGAGTGAATTTATTTAGAAGCAGATACACATTGGAAAAACAAGAATTATGAAAGAAAATACACATATAATTTGGTCCATGTTATACAATATATTTTTATTAGATTTGATGCATATTATTTTTCTTCACAAATCTGCAAAATGACAGAGTCCCATGTATTCTCAATTTTTTCCTATGTGGCTTGTTGGGCTATGAGTCCATGAATGTTTTTAATCTATTTCATTCATTTTGACATTTGAAACTTCTGATTATTGTTCTGTAAATGTGAGAATAAAATTCTTAAGTAGAACTTTTGATGCTAGAAGGAAAAGTATTTAGTTTTGAAATATTTTAAAATTTAGGTTATTTTTATTTACAAAGATTAATGACATACATTTAAAGTTATTTAAGTGAAAAGTATTGAATGTGGAAAATGGGAGCTTTCAAAAAGAAAGGGGGAAATGACAGCATTAAATGTTTACCATAAGGACACACTGGACAGACCTGAGTCTATCGGTGATTATTTCATGAATCTGTGGCTCGGAGGACTTCACAAGCTCCTGTCCCCACTTTCTAAAACTGCCTTTTCCTTAGAGTTGAGCTAAAATGAGTAGACGTGAATCAGAGACTGACCTTCAGAGCCTCGCCTTTTTATATAATAGAAAAACTTACATTGGGAAAGCAAATCTGTTACTCCTGAGGTCATTTGAGGTGTCAGTTTGGGGTAAAACCATCTTTTATGAAGAAGGTACAGTGGCAGTGACAGAGTACTTTGGTGATGTTCAGTATTGCAGCTCAGTATCCTTCAATAGTCAGATGAAATGAGGAGAATTCCCTGAATTTAATCATTAATTGTTCCTTAATCCTCCCTTAGGGAAACATTCATTAAGGGAGGAATAGATAAGATAGGACAAGGGCTTTAACTATGAGGGAAATCAAAAAGAATGCTTTTGTGTAGCATTTGTCATCTTCAGAAATGTGCATATTTTATATCATCGGATTTCAAGCAAGACTTCACATTCAGACTAGAACTAGAAATGTTTTTATTATATAACATGCCTAGAGGAAAATTCTTTGTTATGGCTGAACACTCATTAATTTTGTAACAGAAGAGGGAAGTTGATGGCAATTTTGCACCTATCTGCAGATGTATGAAATGTTTAGTCATTTAAAGGTAAGAAATTCTCACATGTCAAAATTTCACTGAATTTAACAAAACCGCTTAGTTTCTGTAATGAGAGTTTAATGTTTAATAAGTATCAAAATTCTCCACTAGTTAATGAAGTGGATTTTAAAATATAAGTATGTAAGTAAGCTATATTTTTATGTTTAAATTTTTCAAAAACAGAAATATGGAGACCACTATCATCAACACTCACTCATAATCTGAATAGAACTCTCAATTTTGTGTATATGCTGTTCTTTACTTTTCCTTATTTTATTTATCTTTGCTATATGGCATGCAAAAGAAGAGTTCCCCTGGGAACTGTGGCGGTGCCGTTCTGAGTAGCCAGGGCAGATGGAGAGACTCTCAGTGTGGTCCTGGCATTCACACTTCTTCACCTGCCCTGTCTAATCAGCCACCATCTCTGTTCCCTGTTGAGGGTTTAACCTGGGCTCTTCCCATCTCCTGGACAACCGCTCTGGGCTCCACCTGACCTCTCTGCTACCAGGTTTCCTCTTTCAATCCATTCTCCTCACTTCTTCCTGAGTGAGTCTCTTTGAAAACAAAGCTGATTGTCCCATTGCCTTGTTTTCATATCTGTTCTAGATTGTCATTGCCTCAAGGACCTTCTAAAGTGGGGCACACAGGCATAGACTGATCCCTTAGGTAGGAGAAGGAAATCTTTCACCTCGATTTGATCTTGTTTTTTATCTTGTACTTTTGAAATTTATACTTTTAATCTGTTTTATAATGTGCATGTATGTTCTTGTATCCATAACTAAGTACACATTACTGGAGGGTCCATGCTAATAGAAGGACACAGTAAAAGGTTTTTGAGACCACAGGCTTCAAGAACAAAATTCAGCCCTTTCATGATCTGACCCCACTGTTCTCTGCACCACATCACCTGCTGCAATCCTGCTTCCTTGCCACTCTCAACTTTCTAACTTTCCCTGGACAGACCTTTGCACATGTTCCCTGTTACCAAAGGTCCCTGCTCAGTCTCCCTCTGATTGGAAACTCCTTCACCAACGCTGAGTAAATTGAATAGCACTGTACTTTGAGACTTTCAGATTTCCATAGTCACTACCTCCTCTGAGTTCCCATACTCATTTGTTTTATTTATTTATTTATTTATTTGAGACAGAGCCTCAAGCTGTCACCGTGGATAGAGTGCTGTGGCATCACAGCTCACAGCAACCTCCAACACCTGGGCTCAAGTGAGTCTCTTGCCTCCGCCTCCCAAGTAGCTGGGACTACAGGCACCTGGCACAACGCCCGGCCATTTTTTGGTTGCAGCCGTCATTGTTGTTTGGCGGGTCCGGGCTGGATTCAAACCCGCCAGCTCAGGTGTACGTGGCTGGCGCCTTAGCCCGCTGAGCCACAGGCGCCGAGCCCCATACTCATTTGTTGAGACATTCTGAAAACACTTGGCACAGTACATCATAGTTGATATCTACATATCCACTTCCCAAATTCCACACCACTGAGCTATGGAAGGCAGGAGCCACATCTGATTAATCTTTGCTTCCATAGTAACTTGCACACTGCTGGCACATCATGGGTGCTCAATACATAGTTTTGAATAAGTGAGTAGAAATGTGAGATTGTATTACAGAGATGCTACTACTGTTTACAGCCAACACGAAGGCAAATAAATAGATGGTTTTTCATACGGCCAGTGTACTTTGACTCAAAGATGTTAGAACACAGATGTGAGAATTGGATGCCCTTTGGGAGAGGTGTGGGTATACACAGTTGGCTTGTTAATGGTAAAAAAAATAAACAGTAAAAAAAAATTATAATATTTTTCCCTAAGGGGAAAAAAATACCCTCACTAGTCTTATTTTTAAGTTTTGAGGAATTTCTTAGGCCTAGGGTAGTGTAGGCTTATTTCTTATTTTTACATAGCACTTAAAGTTGTAATTATTAGACTATTATATCCATGTGAGATATAATAGGCATATTCCACTATGACTTCTTCTATTCTCCAAGACTCGTTGAGGGGGTAGGAGGATGAAAAAATTTATATGTGTGTGTGTGTGTGTGTATACAAGTGCACACATAAATCTTATACATTGTATTTTATGTGATTTAAGATATATACACATATAAAGATACATGGAGATGTATAAACTATCCCTGAAGATATCTGTATAAGTCTATATAGCTCAACTATATAATAGTAACAAGTGCACATGACTTAGTTAGTTGAGACTGCAGTTCTGTAGTAGAACAAAAGAACAATCTGGGCATAATCCCAATTCTATTATTCATAGTTGTGTGTCTTAGGATATATTTCCACTTATTTTCCTTAGCACTAACGTTTTTAATCTGTAAATGAAAATTTGAAAGGGGTGTTATGTGGATCGAAAAATGTAAGATATATAAATAATTCAGCATAGCACCTGATCTAAAAAATGCCTCAGAATTGTTAGCCATTCTTATTATTCTGCTTTCTAGTAAACATAACTGCTTTCTAAAAATCCAGGAAAAGAGGTAGTAAGATAAAATAGGTAGCTAATGAAAAACATCTCAGGAATTCCTTTCTTTTGCTTTTTCTTCTCTCTCTCTAGGCAGGATATTTGATCAGTAAACTTTGTTTTGCCATATAGTTAAGGTGCAATTTACTTATTTCAGTCTCTTTTAAAGATGCCAAATAAATTTCCATAACAAAATACAAATTAGTTAATACATATGTCTCCCAAAAGAAGGCTTGACACATAGTAAGCACTCAAAAATGTTAGCTACAATTAGCTTTTTTATTGACAGATTTTTAACCTTTTTCCATGACTACAATATGTGTAAAAATACAAACATATTTTGCCCTGTTAAATAATTGTTTTCTCCAACCGAACTGTAATGAACAGAAATCTGTATTTTGTTCAAAAATACACTAAAATATTAATCATTTAAAAATGACATTTGAAAAACATATTGTAGGAAAAAAACTGCTACTGAATTCTCTATGGAAGGTGAAGTATGGAGGCCACATAAATTTTATAACTTTAGTGGGATACTGCAATAGAAGTACTACTTTATAATTGGTGATTTTTATGAACTTCCATTTCTTTGAAGAGAACATGAGACCATTATTATAAACAGGACACCCGTATCCATGGCAACAAAGAAAACAACTCTTAGCCTTCAAAACATACTAAGATTATTAATTCTCTGTCTTTTTTGTTTGTTTGTTTCAGAATTTAAAACAGTACTATAGAGTTTTGCTCATCTGTTCACCATGACATGATACATAGTTCCAACATGAAAATTAAATATAGTGAGGTGAAATAAATTAATAAAGTCGACCCTATTGAGGGAGTGGGAGTAGGTCCTGAAGACAGTTTCCTTCAGTCAGTTAAAGCCGCAACATTTTGTCTGCATCAGATATTATTGGATAAAGATAGAAGCCTGACTTTTCGCTAATTTTAGTCTGAATGTCACTGAAAATAGCTCTTCTTAAAGCAGAGATATATGAGGAATTTTTTCTGTCAGGGGCAAAATAAAGCACGACAATTTGAATGCTACTGTTGATATCTCTGGTCATGAATTTCAGTATGCGAAATTATGAAACCTCCATGAAAAAGCAGTGGTTTATAGATTACAAAATAAAAATATTGCCTAGAAAAATTTTATTTAGATACCATATATATTATGATATAGATCACATACTGATATATAATATGAAAATATTATATATGGAAATAGTTATATATATAGTTAGGGAACAACCTCCTTCCAAGAGGGGAAGCTTTTAAAAAACAATTTCAGGCCACATTGTGTGCTATATTTAGTGTAATGAAGAGTGTTTGTTGTAATTGTGGTTTTAAGGAGTGCCGGGGTGCAAATGGGAGCAGTTCGGGGCCACTTAGCTCTGAGGACTGGTGCTTTTAGCGCACCTGGGTGTGCTGCAGAATGCGGCCAGCAGGGGCAGTAAAGCCTGTGACAGGCTTGCTATTGCATTGGCTGCCCATGCGGCCCTCCTGTCTGTGCCACAGTCCCACTGCCGAGCTGTGTGCTGCTTATAGCAAAGGGGGTGGGGTCTTCACAGAGAGGGGAGGAAACTCCTGAGAGAAGCACGAGAACACTGTCAGCATCCCAGATCTTGACCAAAAGTCAGAGCTGTCCACCAGCCCTTGCACGCACTAGGCTTTTTTTTTTCTTTTATTTATAAAAACATTTGCACGCTATGCCACTCCACAAATTTCTAACTGACTTCAAAAACGGAACTGGTGAAGAAATACGGAAAAGAAGTGTCCAGCCATCTTTTGTTCTATTATTTGCCAGTTTGGCCTTCACAAAATAGAACAAAAGCAACCCGATGATTTTTACCTTGTGAACCCCCTTAATGATAATGGCTGGACGATTTGCCACGTCCTATGACTCGGTGTGCAGCTATAGGACGTGCCCGAATGTCTGAGTTCTGGTGTGGGTTCCTGATGACTGGCATGCACCCCGTCTGCCTCATGCCAGGCCTTTCAGCTCTTCATTCACACATGCCTCCCGGAGCCCACCTTGACTGACCTTTTGTGAATACTCTTGGTAAGTATGTTCTGATCTGGCTTTTCACCCACTGGGCCAGTTTCCAAAGGTCGTGGAATTGGCCGAGGGCCTCTCTCAGTAGGGGAGCCCATCCTTGTTTTCCTGAATGACACAGGGCAGTATTTTTGCCGTCTTCAGCAGGGATGTGGAAAGTTGTTGATCACTTAATATAACTTCACCTCATTAAAATGAAAACTACAGAAACTAATGTCGTTAAAGGTTGTGTGGTGTGTCACACACATACATAAACATACACAAACACAAACAAAAACACACTGGGAACAATAATCGAAAACATTTAGAACTTGACCTTAACTTTAAACAAATTTCTGAGATCTTTAAGCTTCCTCTCCTGTTTTTATTCTCCCAAAGAATGGAGATTGAATGACTACCAAAGTCATTTCTTAAAATTGCCTGTTTTCTAATGGAGATTTCTCAACATGAATGGGGGAAAAAAAGGCCAGGCATTTAAAGGTAAAGAAGAAAACAATGCTACGGTTCTGTTCATGTAAGTTCAGATGGCGTCGTGCGTCGTGCGGGAGAAGCTCTGGCCGGCTTTCAGGATGACACACTTCATGCCTCTTATCAGCATTTATGCTCTATCAGTTACTTTGTAACCAGTCAACTTGTCACGCTCTAGATATAATGATCATCTGTCGCATACATTCATTATTCATTCTCTTTGTTACTCCACATGTCAAAATAAGTTGGCTTAATTTTAAGTAGAAAAATACCTGTTTTCCCTGGCTTCATTTTTTTTATTATAAATTGACAATTTATAACTATATAGATTTGTGGGATGTATAATGGTGCTATAATTTATGAATATAACATGGAATAATTCAATTGAGAATTAACTCTCGCAATTTAATTTTCTAGATAAACCGAAGTCTACTTTGGAAGAAGTGATTTTTTTTTTAAATTGCCAATTTAATGGGAAGTATTGAAAATTTTATAGCTGCTGTAATTTTAGACATTCAAAGACTGAATACTTCAAATATAATTCAGTTTGTGTGTATATGATTATTGTTATCATGTCTGAGATTCTGTTTCTGCTTAAAGCCATTTATTTTTTTCACCTTGCTCTTAGCATAGAGATAAAATCCTTACTCTGAGCTGTGGCCTCTGCACCAAGCGCTCTGATACTTTCATTATTCTGCCTGTGCAGATCTTAAGGGTCTAACTCTCACCATGCTCCCTCCTGCCATAGAACCTTTGTAGATGGTGTTCTCTCTACCGGAGTGTCCTTCCTTCCCCTCTTTCCTAGATAACGCTGCTCAGCCTTTGGATCTCTCTTTGAGTGTCACTTTATCAGAAAGCGTTTTTTATCTTCTTGACTGGTGTTGATTTTCAGTATTGGAGGCTCAGTACAATACCCTAGCATTTGCATTGTATTAAGTCTGCACTAGTTTTCTCCCTTCCTAGACAGTGAATTCCACAGGGGCAAAGACTTTGATTTTCTCACCATTAACTATCTCTGTACCTAGATGGTGCCTGGCTCAAGGTAGAACATGCATCTTCAATGGGGACAATACTGCTTTCAAGGAGCTTTGTTCTCTAGATGGTGAAAAAAAATCATAGATATGGCTTGGCGCCTATAGCTCAGTGGTTAGGGCACCAGCCACATACGTTAGGGCCAGTGGGTTCAAACCTTGGCCAGAGTCTGCCAAACAACAATGGCAACTACAACAAAAAAAATAGCCAGGCATTGTGTCGGGCACCTGTAGTCCCAGCTACTTGGGAGGTTGAGGCAAGAGAATCATTTAAGCCCAAGAGTTTGAGGTTGCTGTGAGCTGTGAAGCCACAGCACTCTACTGAGGGCAACATAATGAGACTCTGTCTCAATATAAAAAAAAAATCATAGATATTATAAATGTTTGAGACCCTCCATAGGGCCACAGTGCCTAAAAAGAGAAACAGTATGTCTGTGGTAATGCAAATCTATGGTAATACCACAATGGAAGGGTGAGGGATGCTTAGAAAGACAAGTATAAAAAGGTTCAGTGGGGGGTAAAAATAATAAAAGGTTTGAATAACACTAGGTAGATGATCAATAAATATTTATTGAAAGGAATGGATGAATAAAACACACTTGTGATTGTGAGCATTAATAATACTTTCTGTCCTACATACCATTTTCTCCAGGTCTACTGCAGGGGCATATTACAACATTAAGTGACTGATTTTGAATTTTCTTGAGGTTTTTCTGAATTTTATTTTTCTATCTTTTTCGTTAGGCTTTGAAGGCCAGCTATTACTTATTCTTATCAGGTTGCCTATCTCCATCTCTAATCTCTTGTGGGCTGAGAAAACAGATGACAAAGCCGGAAAAGTGTTTGAAATAAAGACAAAGTGGCTGTAGAACGAGGGCCTAGGAAGTTACTTTTTGACTAATTCACTGATCAATAATGTGTCAGGCACTGTACTGTTGTGCATGTAATGACTTCAGGTGATTTGTTTTGGTGATTTGGAAACCATCTTCTTTTTTGTTGTTGTTGTTTTCTTTTAAGACCTGTTTTTTTCTCCTCTGGGCCTAGACAAATAAAATCACATTTTATTCCAAAATGTAATTTTCTGTTTCAAAGTGGGATGCTTTTGTATATTTCTTGAAATCAGAAATTTTAGCAAATAATTTAATTTTCTAGGTTATTCAAATTATTCTTGCTACATAAAATTTAGATTGATGCCTGTGTCTGCCAGTAAAATATATTTCCTTTCTCTACAGAACATTTTGCTATTAACTGGTTAATTTGTATTTCTCCATAAAATTTTGCTATGAAAAGCTCTATATTTGTGTATATATTTTCTGTACAGTTTTTCCCCATTACCCTTGGAGAATACATTCTTTTACTTCTTTTATACACTGTAAACACTTTCCTGTCTATGGTCCCTGACTGTACTGCTCTTTGTTCCATATCTGATTTGACTTTTTTCCTGGAGCTGTCACCAGCTGCTAGACTTCTTTATTTTGTAACAAGAAGTAAACACCACCCTCCCTGCATTTCTTATATTCTCTTTTACCTTTGTATTCATGCCTTGAAACTTTCCATGACATCCCTACCTCCTGTGTATTTCAGTGTTTTAGTAAAAATTATTTAGACTTAACGTTTGAACCCTCAGGGCATCTTCATCTTTTCATCTGATAAATAGTTAAGAGTCTAAATACCGTTCTGTGATTTTCCATCTAGTTAATATTTTCTAGCACAGTTTAGAAGTAAAGGTCAAAGGTCAACTATTCAGCATCAGCTGGGGTCTTAATAAATCCCTACTTTGATGGTGACCACATGCTCTACTGTACTGATAGGCTTTCTGTGTTGATTGGGTCAAGAGAGACATGGCAATTGGAATTGCCTCAGTATACTCAGTTATACCTTGATAACTTTGGATAAATACATGAGTGAATTTAAATGGTGGTGTTAGGTGTTTCAAAGGACAAATGTCTATTTATTGACACATTGAGGGTACAAATCATGTCTTACTCTTTGTATCCATCTCTATAGCCATTTTTCCTGAAAGAGTGCCTAGTAAATATTAGCCACTTAATAAATGCTTGCTGAATACTTGATAAATAAAAAAAAAATACTCATTTGGTTGTTTGTCTACACTCAACTCATCAACACCATTTAATCCCTAACTAATTCATCTTTAATTCTACTCTAGTGCTGTGAATATTTAAAAAATGAAAAATTGAAAATGTTTAATTGCTTTTCCATAATGTATTATCTGTGACATCAACTACCTAATCAATATTTTACCTCTAATTGAATTTGCACATATAGGGACATTATAAATGATGTCTTATGCACTTAATTTTATCTTCTGACATCTCAAAGCTCTTCCTTTCTCCTCCATCTGTCCGATTATGCTCCTGATTTGATGATGATGCTACACTCAGCAATGGCAGGAATATTCCTAGGTAGTGAAAGGACCCATGCAAGAACCGATCACTAATTAGGAATTCATTTCCCATAGTGAAAAATTGGCCTAAACTTTCAAGGAAAAAAATAGAGTTACCGAGGCTGAAAATTAGTCTGCCAGTTCAGACCCATAGCAAATTGTTATTGCTCTCAAACTTAGGATCTTCACAATGGATAATTGAAGATTCTTTTAACTGAAACATTGTAAATGGCATAACTATGATGATCCTATTGGAATTTAGCCCTTGTTTTCAGGGATTTACTGTTTTGAGAAATGTTTGATAAATTTATAGCAGAAGAGAAAATACTTCTGCCAACTACGTAAGTGCTTTGGACATAATTTGTATTCCTGCTGTTACATGCAGAAACTTGTGCCAGAGGAAAAAAAAAGTTAAAAGAAATTTTGTTTGGAAAGAAACCAGCAGTCTGGAAAGGTAGTTTTAGTCTATAAATATCTCTCTTAAGGCGAATTGAACACCAAGTAAATTTAGTCTCAAGAAATAAAACATTTAAGATAATCAGAATATTTCATTCACTTAAAAATGCTTATACTGGATATGTTTTTTGATGACTTTTCAAATAGGACATTTGTGGATTATGATGAATTATTTCATAAGGGAAAAATGTGAAACTGGTACATTTTCTGTATTGTGAAATGCAAGTAACATGTTGAAATGGAAATAGTAGGAGGTAGAGTTCAAAGACTTTGATTAGCGTTCTGATTAGGTCATTTACTCATCATATGTCTTGGAAAACCTAGGTTTTCTCCATTATGAAATGAAAGGAACTACTCAAAAGTTGTGAGGTTTAAATAAAACCACTTTTTTGAAAATGTTTTATAAATTATGAGGCACCATACAAATAAAGGCATAGTTTATATAAAATGATTATATGACATAGGATACTCCAGATAGAGAAAACTTCCTAATTATGTATCTAAGAAATATGTTATAACTACATAGTTCCATCTGTTGAGTAAAGCATCGTTAGACAATTTCTAATTTTGGTTTATGATATATTGATCCCTACATAAATAAATACTGTAACGTCACAGAATATTTGGTTTGGATCTGCCTTTAGACATATATAACATTTTACTTATATTATCATTTGGGGGAGGTTATATCATCATTTCTCCACTACCAGTGCTTTAGTTTTTAAGTGTAGGCCTCTTTTATTCATATAAATTTAGTACAACCAGAAACACCTAAAAAGAAGCATTTAATTACTTGTTGTGCATTTATTGAGCACACAGTTACAGTTTTAGGAACTGTAAGACGTCACTTCTAATATATGGTGAAAAATTCTACAGCAAAGTGTGCAGCAACAGCACAGAACAGGGTGCATTTGTTTTTCTCTTTAGGCATATCACAAGAATTAGTTTATACAGCTTTACATGAGAATATTTGTGAATAGATGAAAGATCCTTTTTTTTTTTTTTCTAGACAGAATCTCACTTTGTCGCACTTGGTAGAGCGCTGTGAAGTCATAGCTCACAGCAACCTCAAACTCTTGGGCTTAGGCGATCCTCTTGCCTCAGCCTCCCAGGTAGCTGAGACTACAGGTGCCTGCCACAATGCCCAGCTATTTAGCTATTTTTTGTTGCAGTTTGGCTAGGGCTAGGTTTGAACCTGCACTCTTGGTATATGGGGCTGGTGCCCAACCCACTGAGCCAGAGGCACGGCCCCTCCTTTTTTCTAATTAATAAATTTTTCAAAAAAGTATTGTGAGAAATGCTGAGAACATCTTTCTTTCTCCATCATTGGGTCATGCCAGATTTACCGTGTGTTATCCTTTCAGTATTTATTAATGTTAATATTCTCCCTTGATCTATTACTTATTTGTCACCCAATGATATAGTAATTTAGTTGTTTTTGATTCATAATGTATCTTAAAATACAGAAGGGCTAGCAGTATTAGAGCTGCCTATCATTCTTTTACTGACTAGTCTTTGAAATTCTCAACTACAAGTTGTAAAAAATGGAATTTAAAATAAAAGCTTTACATTTAAAACAATCTATTAAGATTTTTATTTTGATTTCTATCACCTGTGGCTCATCGAGTAAGGCGCCAGCCCCATAGACTGAAGGGGGCAGGTTCAAACCCAGCCTCGGCCGAACTGCAAAACAGAAAAATAGCCAGGCGTTGTGGCGGGCGCCTGTAGTCCCAGCTACCTGGGAGGCTGAGGCAAGAGAATCGCCTAAGCCCAGGACTTGGAGGTTGCTGTGAGCTGTGTGATGCCATGGCACTCTACCAAGGGTGATAAAGTGAGACTCTGTCTCTCCAAAAAAAAAAAAAAAAAAAAAAGAATGTATTTGGCTAGAAATAATGGAACCCAGAAAGGCAGCTTTAAAAAAATGTAAACTTGTCTCATTTACATGAAATCTGCATATAGATAGTGTGGAGTTAGTGCAGTAGCTCCACGGTGCCACGTGAGACTCAGATTGTCCCTATTTTTCATTCATTCATCCTTATAATTCTTTGTCTTTGAGCTTCTTGCCTTAGGTAAATTACGTTTCATTTGACTTCAGGTATGCAATCTAGACAGAAGGATGTGGGAAGAAGATGAAAAAATAAATCCCCAAACTCAAAACAAACCTCCTCCTGATGTCCCGGGGACTCCGACCTACCCTCATTTTCATTCCCTGGCTGGCTGTCATAGTGTTACATGCATCACAGCGGTGCAGGCCAGACAGGCAAGCAGTAGAAACTTCTTAGCCTCTGAAGTTTAAAATAAAAATCAACAAAAGTATTACTAAAGCTTTTTGATAAACAGTCTGGAGTCCGGTATCCTACGTCATTAAATCAGTAAGTGCTCTTGGAGTAAGTATGTGTGTGTCCTTCCCTTAGAACAGCGGCTCTCAACCTCCCTAATGCCGCAATGTATTTTCATTGTTAGAAAGGGGTCAGCACCCACAGGTTGAGAACCGCTGCCTGAGAACCGCACGGCGTTTTCCTCCATAAGTTCATTAAGAGCTTGCCATGTTTTAAGCATTGCGCTCAGCACTTTGTATGTACTAACTCATACTCACAGTAACCACATGGGGTAGGAGACTTTATTGTTTCTGTCTTACAAATGTGGAAACTGAGCCGCAGAGTGACTAAGCAACCTGGCCAAAGTTACAGGGTGACTGTGATGCAGGTGGATTTAGGCCCAGGCAACCTGATTCCAGAGCCTGGGCTTGTGATCATAGTGGAAGTTACCCATTTTTAAAGAACAGGATGAGTGGGGAGAGATGGTGATGTTTACATAATTACAAATGCCTTTCACCTAGATTTAAGTGCTTTATAGATTTATATTTTTGTTACCATTTGAGGGAAAACTGTATCATCTCCCTCCTTTCCTCCTTCTCTCTCACCTCACTTCTTTCTTTTTCTCTTATCCCGTTACTTTTTTGTTCCCTCCCTCCTTCCCAACCTTCATTCCTCTTATGCTCCAGGTCTCTCCTCCTCCGCTGCCTCTTGTTTAATTCATATATATTTATGAAGTAATTAGTTGAAGTATTATTTAGCTTTTGTGTATGTTAATTCCAGTGAGAAGTAAAAAGTGCTAGGGAAGAGGTCGTATGTTATACAGGGTGACATGAGAAGGCCCCAGTAGGACAATGATGACTGATAAAGGTATTATTTAAAATAATCAAATTCATAGAATCAAAAATTGGAATGGTGGTTACCAGGGGCTTGGCAAGGGGTAAAAGGGAGTTACTTATTAATAATCATAAAGTCAGCCAGGAGATGAAAGAAAGAACTGTGTAAACATCTCAGAAAAGAGAGCCCTGAGACTATTCACAAATGTTATTAGATTTGTAAATATGAAACTCCACGTGCACAAGTTTATTTACTATGCCGTTATTTGTAACAGCAAAGGATTGGAAATAAGCCAAATATTTATCAAGAATAAACTATAGTTCATTCACAGTGGAATATTATCCTCTCCCCACACAAACAAGTAACAAAGTAGCAACAAACTATCTAAAAAGTAAATTAGGAAAACAATCCCATTAACAATATCAGCAAAAAGAATACAATACCAGAGAATAAACTTAACTAAGGAGGTGAAAGATTCGCGTACTGAAAACTATAAAACATCGATGAAAGAAATTAAAAACACACACACAAAAATGGAAAGATATCCTGTGATTGGAAGGCAGAATGAGCTAATATGCCCATACTCCCCAAATCGATCTGCATATTCAGTTCAATCCCTATCAATAATCCAAATTCCATTGTGTACACAAATGGAAAAGACACTTGTAAAATTCACATGAAATCCTCAAAGAGCATGAATAACCAAATTAATCTAGAGAAAGAAAAATAAGAGACATCACGCTATTTGATTTCAAATATATCGCAAAGCACCAACCCAGCATGGTACTGGTATGAAGACAGGCACATAGACAAATGGAATCGAACAGAGAGTCCAAAAATAAATGCATCTAAATACAGTCTACTAATATTTGACCAGAGGACCAGAATACGCCACAGGGAAAGGTTAGTCTCCTCAATAGAAGTGTTGAGAAAACTGGCTATCTATGTGCAAAAGAATGAAATTGAACCTTTCTCTGACATCAAACACAAAAATCAACCCAACATGGTTTAAAGACTTCAATGTAAGACCCCAAACTGTAAATCCCAGAAAAAAAACAGGGGAAAACCTCTATGGCATTGATTTTGGCTATATCATGGGCAATAGCAACATGAAAAGCACAAACAACCAAAACAAAAATAAACAAGTGGTACTCAAGCTAAAAATCTCTGCACAATGAAGGAAATATTTAACATAATGAAAGGCAACTCATGGAATGGAAGAAAATGTTTGTAAACTATATAGCCTATGGGGTTAATCTCTAAAATGCATAAAGAATTCCTAAAACCCCCTAAATGATAGCCCAATTTAAAAAATGGTCTAAGGACTTGAAAAGTCATTTGTTTCGGAAGACATGAAATCACCAATAGGAATATGAAGAACTGCTCAGTTTCTAATCATAAAGGAAATGTAGATCACAACCACAGTGAAATGTTACCTCATGCCTCTCAGGACGGCTTCAGTCAAAATAAACAAAAGAGAGGTGTTAGGGAGGATGTTGGAGAAACCTGAAGTCTTGCACATTCTTAGGGGAAACGCAAACTGACTTAGTCACAGTGGAAGACAGCTTGGGGGTTCTCTGCAAAATTAAAAGTAGAAGTAACATGATTCTGCAATCCCATTTCTGGGGTTGAGATCAGGATCTCTAAGAGACATGAGCAGTCTTATATTCATAGCAGGACTGTTTGCAACAAGCAAGATTTACGTGGAATCAACCTCAAATGTCCATCCTCAGGTGACTGGATAAAGAAAATGTAGTACAAAACATAAAAATATTATTCACATTTAAAAATAAGGAAATTTCACAATGTGTGACAATATGAATAAACCTGGTAGGCATTATGCTAAGTAACATTAGCCAGTAACAGAAAGATAAATACTGCAAAATTCCACTTGTGTTAGGTATCTAAAATAATTGAATTCATAGGATCAAAAATCGGAATGGTACAAATATCTTTGTTACACAGCTATGATTTAGTAAAATTTAAAAAAAAATGGAATGGTGGTTACCAGGGGCTTGGCAGGGGGGAAAAGGGGAGTTACTTATCAATAGTCATAAAGTCAGCCAAGCAGTGAATAAGCTGTAGAGATCTACTGTCCGTATCATCAATAATAGTGTATCATACACTTAAAAATTTCAAGAGGGTAAAGTTTTCTTACTACAATTAAAAAAAAGCAAGAATGAAAAGAACTACTATGCCCTGATATGTATCACTAGGATACTGTTAACTGAACAAGGTGTAGAACTGTGTAGTGTGTATTTTGTATTTCCTGTCACAATAAATCACACACACACACACACATATTGTCTGTGATGTTTCCTGTCAGTAAAAAAGTACATATATGTACCCATGTGTACATACAGAAGGTGCTAAAAATGTGTGCACATTTTAAGAAAGTAAAAAAGTGTATTAAAATAAATACCTAAGATTGCAGGTAAGACATTTTGGGGACAAATATAGCAATTAAGCTAACAATTGTTAAATGAAATTGACCACTCGATGGTCCAGGCCTTCCTTGTAGTATTTGTTCAGTTTTCTACATGTTAAAAGTTTATAATTTAAAGTTGCAAAAAATTAACATGTAACTATTAGGCATGATTGACTTAAATGAGATGTTGACCTTTATCTGTTAAAAAATATTAAAAATATAAAATATAAAAATTTAACAAAAAACAGCTCATGTTTTCGCTAATTGCCTCCTTGTTTTAAATTTGAGGCATGGTAAATTTGGCAATTGTCCAATGTAAGAATGAAATCAGACTGATAAGTAATACTAATTAGGAAAAAGTAAAATTTGAGTGTTTATATAGAGAAAGTTGAAGAAATAACATACTGGTGTTTTTAGAGTTACAAGGATTTTTATAAGATGTAAAATATCTAGTCATTTTCCCCTTCTGAGAATAGAGAACAAATCTTAATACTAATTATAACAAGTGGCATTTTCATAACACTTTATTGTTCCCCAAATACTTACTGTCTCCTGGTGGAAATGGTTGTAGCTAATGGAAGTGAACTACTTATAATAATATTAGATTCATTCTTATTCTTTGGCAAAGAATAGACAACTGTATGACAGGTGGGTTATATAATTCTGCAGTGGTTAAAAGATGCAATATATATTCCTTGGGATTCCTTTCTGTTTATGCTTTTATCTCTTTCATTCTTTGTTGTACAAAACAAACTATGCTTCAAAACATTCAATCCAGGGTACCCACATGTAAATCATTCTCAAAAGAGCAGCACTTAATTAGACCTGAAATCTATTAATTCAGACTGTTTTTTTGCATAAAAGGAACATTCAGCAAATGATATTTCTATAATAGAAACAGTTATCGGAACTGCAGGAGTGAATCTCTACCATTTGTGTAAAGTGGCACTTGCCCCATTTTAAAACACACACTCCAACCCTAATACTTTGGATTCTAAGGCAGGTTAGCCCTTTAGCTGCTGGCAGTGAATATAGGATTTTCTTCCTAGTTGCCATGTGTTTCCTTGAGGAAGGGAACGTGTGATCCAAACAAATGTTAGCTATAGATATGTTTATATGTTTTACTTTGTGACATCTTTCCCATTTGAATTGGCCTCTTTTAAATTCTCAGATTTCAGTGGAGCGGCTTTAGTTATCTATTTGTGGACATGTGTTCTTCCTTTTCCTGCAGCTAGGTTTTATTTAGTGGCATTTCCTTCTAAGATGTTTTCTATGTTAGTAAAATTACAGGCTAATGAAAAATAAAATGAGCTTGGCCAGAGTCAGTAATTGACCTCAAGGCAGTGTAGTTACCTTATCAAGAAAATTCTCTAGAAGGACTTAAGTCCCCTTTTCTGACAAAAGTTAATGAATAACTAGTTAAGAATATTCATATTAATCCTTCAAGATGAGGAGTTAATATATACAAAACTATTTATAGTTAATCTTTTGGATTAACTCTTCAGAGTACTCTGCAAATTGCTACTGCAGAAACAAGATCTTGAGAGTCTGATGTCAGTGTTCAAGTAGAGGCTTTGGATTTGTTTGTGTGGGACCTGGGCATCTCCCTATAGGAACTGGCATATTAGGTAGGCACCCTGGAGACCGTGGAAACTGACTTTTTTTTTTTTTATTGAATCATAGCTGTGTACATTAGTTCAACCATGGGGTACAGTGTGGGGGCTTCACATGCAATCTGAGATATTTTATCAACCTGATCGATATACCGTTCATGATATTTTCTCGTTTACTATATGAAAACATTTTTGATCCGTATTTAGAAGTTTTCTCCTGACCCTTCGAATATGTACCACACATGTGATCTCACCCTTTGTCCCATCTCCCCACACCAGGTATCTTTCTTAAGCCAGACATTAAAGAGGTATGCAAAATGTGAAACAATGTCAGTCTTCTAGCAATTCTTTTCTTGTGTTGGAAAATACAGTTACATTTATAAAAATGTGTTACTTATATGTGAATGGTTACTTATATGGTATTATTGTTATTTTACATGTAAGAATAAATAGAGGTTCAATATTTTTAAAAATGTAAGCCAAAAGACAATGAGGAAAATATAAAATAAAAAAAGATAATTGTATAGACAACTAATCTATCTGTCAATAATAAGGATAAAATAAAAACATACACAGAAACACAAAATCTGTAAAAGTATAAAACAAATAACCTTTAATAAAAGAATTCCTAAGTCTACAGATGCTCTTCAGGAAGAAAAATAACATGAGAAAGAAGTATGAAAATCAATAAGAAATAGTTAATCTGTGATATAAACTCAAACAAACATCAATAAAGAATAATAAAAACACTTTTCAGGGGGGAGGAGCCAAGATAGCGATCTGTAGCCAGCTTTCCACAGAGGTTCCTGTCCAGAAGGAGAGTTAAAGGACAGAAACTCAGCAAGAAAGCCAATGGTTTGGATCTAAGCCAAAAGAAAAGGTTGAAGAGCGCACATCAACCCTGCTGGGGCGACCTGAGACCCTGAGGACACAAACAAAAAGGTACAGAGCATACCACCAAGCGGATGGGAGTCCCCTCTCCCATGAGAGAGGTTTGCAGTATACTCCACACCTCCATACAAACAAGGGAGCAGAGTTCAGATGTCCTCCCACTCTATCCCACGGGAGAGACCCTCTACAAACCAGACCTTCTTCCCCTACTAGGGTACTGCAGCACTCTCCCACCAGGCCTAAAACTGTATATACTCTCTCCCTGCCAGTTGGAGTTCCTGGTATTCCCCTCCACTCTCACCCTGAGATCTGCAGGCCTGTCCCCCACAGAGTCCAGATAATTAGAGATTTTCTCGAGAGGTGTGGACTGGGGGCAGACTGTGGCTGATCTGTGCTGATTTTCCAGCTCGAGAGTGGTGAGAGAGGAGTGAGCCGAGAGGAGACCCTGCTGGAAAGAAGGTCTCCTGAGGCACGAAACAGTAACCAGCTCCAGGAACAATAGCAGGAGAGCTGCACTCCTGGGGATGTTTTGAGGAGACACTCCTAGTCTTCTAGGCGGCCAGGGGAAGTGGGTGGCTTCTTCAGTGGCAGCCACTGGCAGAGCTGACTGGTGACCAAGGCACATGAAGGATATGCCTGAGGTGGTACCAGCTCGGAACAGAGCGCAAGGATTAGAATACTCGCAGAAGTGCTGCTTTGCTTATCTTCAGACTAACGTGGCCCACAGGGGATGAAAGGTGAGACAAATGGCTAGAACTCACAGACTGAGTGAGACCTATTTGCAGCCCCATTCTGATCAGGGAAAATAGACTTGACAGAAATAAATTCTGCAAACTTGTTCTACTCCAGCAGCAACATCAATCAGAGACAGGGCTGGAACTGAGTGAATCGCCCCAGCCCCTGTCAAGTACCCAGGTTGTCAGGCCTCACCTCCCCCTGCCAAACAGTGACAATGAGTAGCAGACTGGTTGTGGAGCCACAGATGTCACTGTGACCCAGGCAGGTGCAAACCTCTGCAGCATCTGCTCATTGGAGGAAAGTGGATCACAACTGTTACCACCGACTGGGTGTAACAGAGGGGCAAGGTGGGGAAGGAGACATCAACCTTCCAAGACTAATCTACTTGCTGGGGGGGGGCACCCTCCTGAGCTCACAGAGCACCAGAGTGAATTATAGTAGAGCTTCCAGCAGATTCTTTCTATCTAGATGCCAGAGACTTTTTAACTCTTCCATTTGAGTTCGGTGCTGGATAGGACAATTGATTGAGACCTCTTTAACTGGGCTAATCACCCGAGGACTTTCCAAAGTGGTACCCTGGGTGTGTGGTAGTGGGAAGGATTGATTTGGCTTTTTCAATTGTTGCCTGTGGGGGGTGCAGTGACTTAACTGCTGGTATTCCTTCACAGCTCAGATTTCAATCCAGAGTAACAGATTCTCTAGGGTAAGACAAAGACCAGCTGAAAATAAGACAGAGCCACTTAACCCCACCACACCAAGAAGGTCCCTAGTTTCACAAGCAGTAGCTCTCTACAAGTCCTTGGCAAAACTCTAGAGGAAAAGGTACAGACGCCAGTCCAAGCTTTTAGGCAAAGGACTGGTCAATCACTACTCCTAGAACTCTCAGCCCAAATCGTCCTTAGCAACTCATCCAGGCAACGGTGTAAAATTAATCATGGGGTGGAATCAATGGAAAACCTCTGGAAACATGAACAATCAGAGTAGATCAACCCCCCCCCCAAAGAATAATTTGGTGGACACAAGTGAGGATCCTATGCATAAACAGATGGCTGAGATATGAGAAATCGAATTCAGAATTTGGATTGCAAACAAGATCAATAAAATAGAGGAAAAGTTGGATTTAGAAATTCAGGGTGCATTTCAAAAATTGTCTCAAGAAGTCAAGGAATTCAAAGACTAAATGACCAAAGATTTGGACACATTGAGACAAGAAATTGCAGCCCTCAAAGATCTGAGAAACAAAGTAGAATCCCTCAGGAACAGAATGGAGCAAGCAGAAGAAAGGATTTCTGACATGGAAGATAAAGCTATCGAATGCTCCCAAACCGACAAAAAGATAGAGAAATGGAAGGCAAAAACAGATCATTCTCTCAGACAGCTCTGGGATAACTCAAAGAAAACCAACATTCGCCTTATAGAGATACCTGAAAAAGATGAAGTGGCATCACAAGGCCCAGAGTCTCTTCTCTATGAGATTATGAAAGAGAATTTTCCAGACATGCCAAGAGATTCTGAAATTCAGATAGCAGACAGTTTCAGAACGCCAGCACAACTCAACCCGAATAAAACATCGCCCAGGCACATGATAATTAAGTTCGCTAAAGTTAATATGAAGGAGAAAATTTTGAAAGCAAACAGACGTAAGAAATCTATAACCTACAAGGGGAAGAATATCAGAATAACTGCAGATCTCTCTGATCAAACCTTTCAAGCAACAAGAGAATGGACATCGATTTTTAATCTCCTAAAACAAAATAACTTTTAACCCAGGATCTTGTATCCAGCTAAACTGAGTTTCATTTATGATGGAGAAATTAAATATTTTAATGACATCCACATGTTGAAGAAATTTGCCATAACTAAGCCAGCTCTCCAGGATATTCTCAGACCTATTCTCCATAATGACCAGCGTAATCCTCCAACACAAAAATAAACTCATCCAGAAACTTTTTATCAAAGTCCAACTCACACAGCGACAAAAGGATTTAAAATGTCCTCTAAATTTTCTCAAGATATATCATTGGTTTCTATTAATGTGAACAGTTTAAATTGTCCTCTAAAGAGGCATAGGCTGGCTGACTGGATACAAAAACTCAGGTCAGATGTATGCTGAATTCAAGAGTCTCACCTTACCTTAAAAGATAAATATAGACTCAAGGTGAAGGGATGGTCATCTATATTCCAGGCAAATGGAAACCAGAAAAAAGCATGCATTGCAAACTTATTTGCAGATACAATAGGCTTTAAACTAACCAAAATAAGGAAGGATAAAGATGGACATTTCTTATTTGTTAAAGGTAATACTCAATATGATGAGATTTCAATTATTAATATTTATGCATCCAACCAGAATGCACCTCA